>JAHZND010001591.1:0-16742 GCA_027744115.1 Acrocyrtus sp. NNG-2020 | reverse complement strand
CAGAATACAAATAAAGCATGGTAAAATTTTGTGGAAAGACAAATTTGTGTTCTTAAATAAATGTCATTCATGCATTTTAAAGCAAATGGTCTGAGATTGATTTGTCGCCTGTAATTTTATAAATGCGCATTTAAAGTAATAGCAACGAGACATTTATAACGCTGCTTGTCTGGTGTGTACGGAGAAATTAAAGGTCATTTTAAATTGTAAAGTACTGCCCACTTTAGCATCAGCATTCAGCAAACTGAGGTTTTAGCACGTGATCGCGTCACAGAATAGATGGGATTTTTGACCTACAACATTTTAATATTGTACCTAATTAATGTAATTTAATAGCGTGTTGGGGGAATGAAATCGTCACTTCTCGCTGTTAATTACTGCCAATATTTGTCACTAGTGAGATGTCAGTGCGCAGAAATTGAGGTACTTTCTCCTGGTGATGGTCATAATCTAAATGATCCAGAAATCGTTTCAGTTGCTGATAATTTGGTTTTGTACTGTATGCACTCTTTAGACACAGAGTACAGCACTAAACCAGCAAATTGGATTTTGGATTTAAATCAAAGTATTGAGAGTGATCATTTCATGAGAGAAGAAGCACTTTCAACGCGTACCAACAATCGCAGTTAATGAAGCACAAAGCGGCAATAAACAGTCAGTAATACCCAGCTAAACAGTACTACACATTAATTTATGAAGAAAAATAAAAGTCTAATCTAGTATCAAGCCAATTTGTATCCCAAAAGTGCTTATTGCATTACAAAAAGGCTGCTATGCACATATCCCTGTATAAACTGTCAACAGCATAACCTAGCGCAACATTATTTAGCGAGAGGGTTAATACTTCCCGTTCTGAACTGCTTCCCGTTGGTTCGCTTATCATACAGTTTTCATAGAGGTTTTGGGAAAAAACAAATCTTGACTTTTTAGCTGATATGAAAAAATGAATAAATTAAAGCTATCTTGATAGGTCTTACACAATCGCATTCAATAATGTTTTTATACAACTTCAACCATAAAGGATTTACTGTAGTTTAGCTGCAAAATTTAAAATATTATTGAAATGCTAGGCACTGTGAAGTAACAGCAATTATGATAACTAATCAACTATAGTTGGCACTAGGTCATATGTATAGAAAAAGGGCGATTTCAACCTACAAGAAATTAAAAACGAAGTAAGCTTTAACATAAAGAAAGCTGACATATTAGAAGAGAATCAAACATAACAAGTAGAAATCGGAAATATGCTACCTGACTACTGCGTCAGGTACTTTGCTGGTGAAGAAGTAAATTATGGGCTGTGGATCACCTAGAAGACCTTTAGTCCAGTTTACAATAGCCCTTTTCTCCTGTCGCTACGCAGTTGCATGAGTTAGTAAAGTTGCAGCTAGCGCCAATAGAGCCCCTCACTCAAGCTAAATTGCTTGGAAATTAAGGGGGGACGAGACGAGGATGAGTAATAATCTTCCAATGGAAAGGACATTTGCGATGATAACATATCATCGGGCTCATAGTAATTAGTCAGACAGAATGAAAGTCTGGAGTTCTCGTTCTGCAAAAGAAGAGAAAGATTGCTCACTTCTAAGCTAATGTATGAGAGATAACTAGGTAGGTACAGTATTTTTCTTCTGCTAAAAACGATGATCTTCGGCTTCGTCGCACTTTGGAATCGTAAACGCCAACTTCAAATGAAGTGCCAACTGGGAATGTTGGGAAATACTGTGAAGCCCCCACGTGAACAAGGTGATGGGTTGACTGATACAGGTTTGTTTACTTGTGTGATCACGAACACTAATCAAGCAATCACTATCAATCAAAAGGGGTTTGGTTTTTGCAATGGTTATCCTCATCATTGATCCGCTCCAAGCTCCCCTCACTTCAGTAAATTCCAGTAGACGAGGAAGGATGTATGAAAGTTCCATTTACGAAAATGTACTTGATCTCAATACGTATCTGGCATATGAAAATGTTTTTTCTAAGCCATTAACTGTATTTTTACAGCAATTTATTATCATGCAACTGAAAAATCTGCGTTTCGGTATTTTTCCATATCCATTTTTCGCAGTTTGCTGTTACATTATGGATACATATATCCGAGTGTATCTGTTACATTTTTATATTGCATCGCGGCATTGAAAGTTCAATTTAATTTATATGTTTACAGTTAATGGAAAACACTTGGCAAATATTAAAACCTTTCATTCAGCAGCTCATCTGCAAACAAAAAATAAAACCAACTTCACAATCTCACGTTACCTATTGCCCTTTATAGTCTGAGGGACTAAAAAGCATACTTTGCCGGTGGAGCCTCAGCCTTGCTTGTTTTGTAAATATGTGTATAAAACTGTGGAAAATTATTTTTTCAGTGTTTACTCTTTTGTTTGCATTTTGCATCTGAACTAAAAACATCGGAACCTTCAGTTCATAAGATATATCTCTGTTTTGCAGCTTATACTTCCTATTTTCACTTATGGCGATTGCGCAACTTTTCCTTTCTACAATTCCAATCTTACACTGTTGGCACATAATTATTGCCGAATCACAATATTTGTGGTGCACTTTGAACCAGTGGAAAAAGCTGCACATATCCCACCGATATTGCAAAACCTAGCATCGATTCTGTTGTAATATGTAGTAAAGCTAATCAAATAGCAAAAACTATTCTAGGATTATCTTTTTGACTCTTCTAGATACCTGGGTGTAAAGAATATCTGCAGCGGAATACTACAAACATATTAATCCACTTTGAATTCACGCCTGTAACACTTACCTATTTTAAATTGACACATTGGCAAAACAAAAAGATCACTTGATCTGGCCGTGAAAACATTGCTGTTGTTTAGCAGTTACATAAACATAATCCGGCTAAGTTTATTACTGCCTACTGTTAGTATTAGTTAGAATCTAGTACTTTAGAAAGCTCTTAAGAATTAATGTAGCTGCTAGTTAGTATTAACTGCGGGGGAACAGGTGGCATTTAGGTCCTATATATTGCTGGATGATAAAAATAGATCAATGGTTAGCGTGGTCGTTTATATTAGTTCTTGAATTATTGTCGAAGCACGTTAAACAGGACATAACTGAGTTCTCTTATCGGAAAGAATAAAAATTGATTACTTTTCCTTAAAGAGTCGCATGTCTCATTCATTCGATAAAAGAGAGGAAGTGCCTAAAACAGTGCTTGAAAGTCCTTGATAAAGCCCCATAAACTCGAGAAAGATGAATTGAGCAAAGTGTTATTAAACTTGTGCATTCATTTAAAATATAATCCAAGTTACTGCTGTAGTACCATTCTCTTAACACAGCCCCAGTTTTTTAAAAGTTAAATGTTACACATTTTTATGACAAGCAGCCAGCCGGCAGAACAGTTTCGACATTTCGAAAAGGAAATGCCGACAGCTTATGGGCTATATGTTTGTATGAATATTTTTACAACTTTGTTCGTTTCATGTAGCAGTCATAGTCACTCTGTCGGTCTCGCACATCCAGGAAATGATAAAGCGAAATTGGACTGGGGTATGAAAATGATAAAGCGGGTACACATAATAAGCAATATGATTGATTTATATACATAACTACCTACTCGAAATGCATTCTGGTGCATTCACAACACTTCATTGAAAGAGGTAAGGTGACAATGTCAGAATGCCGAAATGCACAAATTTCACACTTTGCTTTCTGTTTGTGCTTATCAATACCCTGCTACTGGGATTTTGCGCTTGTTTACGCTTACTCACTCCCAGTATGCTGTACTGGGCATAAGCCCATGAATTTTATTTTGGAGTACCTTGTGTGGCTCATACCAATCTTATCAATACCCTGCTACTGGGATTTTGCGCTTGTTTACGCTTACTCACTCCCAGTATGCTGTACTGGGCATAAGCCCATGAATTTTATTTTGGAGTACCTTGTGTGGCACATACCAACCCACCACCAATATTTACGCAAAAGTACCTTAAGATGCTGCGATTTGTGAAACGATTGGGTGTTTGTAAAGATGCTTCATTTAGGCAGCAAAAGGAGATAAATGATAAATCCAATCTGTTTTGTTTCCGTATGACTCAACAAAATTAATCGATTTACAGTTACAAGGTTAATACAAGCATGTAAAGTAGGTGTGACTGATTATATACCCCTATCTTGCTGACTTTCTGACCAATGTCTAAAGGGAAACTGTCATGCGACTTGAGAAAAAATGAGATTGCGAGGCAGGACGAGGCACGCGCTTCAATCACTACCTGTCAAGTTCCATTTTCCATCAACATTTTCCTAATTACCTATTGCTGATTTACCAGTTTCAGCCAACTCTTACTTCCCGACTGTGAGGAAGTGTTAAACTTTTACTAGTGACAAAGTGGAAATGGCGGATGAGCAAAGTCTTCACACTTCACACTACGTCCGTATCTACACGACGAGGACCGCTTCATTAAACGGTACTTAAAAAGTGGTTTTTGTGTCTGGAATCTGGATTTGGGAAATTAATTTTTATTACATTATTTAGCGTTGCTTCTATCACGTGGACAAAGTAATCCACCATCCACCCACGAAGTGCACGCACTTACACACTGTAAAAGCAGGGCCATAGCAAGATAAGAGAGTCCAAATTGATTTGTCTCTGAAGAAGACTCGTGGGGAGAGATAGATTTTGTGGAGAGAAACTGTTCATGAAAAAATTGTAGGAAAAAAGTAGGCGGTTCACGTTAAGAAAGAGCGTAACCTTGAACTAAATTATTATGGTGTGTTGAACTGAACCGGTTTAGCATAGGTATAATTCATTCAGCAGGGTTGTAAAGCCACAGCGCGAGCTCAAATTTGTTAGTGCGGTGTTCTCAGAAGCCAATTTGCAGATATGCCAGCATCGGCAACAGGGAGTTACGATTAGCACGCATGCTCGCGTCAGAAGAATACGTTTATGTTTGTCCAGTTACAAGATTGCGGATTGAGCCTTTAAATGCTGATGATCTTAATCTTTGAAGCTCCAAGTTTCATTGCTTCTTTTGTAATTTAATTTTAGATTAGACTAAGGAAAAGTCCGGAAAAATCGAGTTAGTTTTCGGCGATAAAATTAACTTGTTTGTGCCGAGACTTTACACCGGCGGCTGAGTGACCATTGATGAAACAAATCTTCCAAAAATATTATTCTAGATTTTTTTCAGTCTGTCGCCAACAAAATTATTTACGTCCAGAGGACACCTTTCCAATAAAACCAGAACAAAGTGCAACCACTAAACCCCAAACCTGTTAATTTTTTTCAATCTCATAAAAAAATTTACGGATCGTGTAATTAGCAAAATAGCAGGTTAAGCATAATATAATCCCATTCACCACCACCACGGCAATAAGACTTTCTAATTTGAAAAGAATCGAAGCTGGGCGAAGTGCCAACCGAGGTTAAAATTATTCCACTTACGACGATGGAAACTTACATCAAAAATTGTTTCGTCTGACTTACATAACGTACACCTTTCCTTTCCCCTATTAAATATGCATCACTCCTCAACTTTGATCTCGTTTGGGTGTGCGTATGTAAAAAAACTGATTATCAGTTTTCGGCAGAAAGAAAGCAGACAATTTTCATGCTTCGCTTAATCTGTCCTCTCCTCAGAACATTTATCATTGTTTATGGCATATAGGTAAATTAACTTCCATTTACTATTACCGTTTACCATCGTAGCCTTTTGACCTTCACCTTGCTTACTTCTAATTACGATTTGCACAGTCTCCTTTTTGTAACTGTGAAAAAAACCTGCTATTTAGCATAATACCTATTTACGTCAATAGCACGTAGCATTCATGTTTTCGCGTCGTCCTTCCTTCGGAAAAATAATGCTGATAAAGTGGATGTGGAAGTATATGAAAACTTTTTTTACTTCCATCTTTCCAGGCCTTGCCCACTACTACTTCTGCAATACTTTTTTATTGGCTGATGTGAAGTAAACCTTTTCGTAAGCACATGTTTGTCTTCCTTTTATAACTGCACTTCATTGAACTAAATTTTTGCCAGGTTGACTTTTACATGCTCAATCTTTAGATTTCGTAATGGAAAGGTCCAACGAGTCCAACCCAATCTAAAATGTTCTAGAAAGCCGAATAGAAAAATCCTTGGTCTTTTAGTGGGCAAGCGAAGTGGTGCCACTTGCCTATTAAACTTGTCCTTTTTAATCGGGCGATATGGAATGAATGCATTGCATTTTTTCTGCTATTCCTAGAAAAAAAATCGCCTTTTATGAGTCCTGGCAAGAGATACATGATTAACGAGAAAATCAGTGTAAACAACTTGCCGACGCGCTTCTACTCAACGCAGCGCTTATTGACAAAATAAAAATGGTGATAAGATAGCTGTACCTAAAACAATAAAAAGTTTAGTAAGCACATTAAATTAGGAGTGGAAGAGTACGAGCCACTAATCTTACAGCACTTTTACGTTACATAATTTAATTATCAAATATTTTAGTAGACATGATTTCCAGAGTGCTTTTGACAGGTGAAACCGAAAACTTTCCGTGCGTCAAGATTCTGGAATAGGTACCTACCGAAAAATATGTTTGCCTATTTAAACGTTGAGGGGACGAGGGGCATTTAATTTACATTTCCTAGGTCAAGATCTTGCTCGTAGGTGTCTCGTGAAATAATAAAAGTTGAGGTGATATGATGATGACGAACGTCATTGAGACTCTCTTTTTATGCTTACGTCAGTAGGAATGCGTGTGAAATTTAACGAAATTAGTCTGCATCACTGCATCAACATTCTTACTCATGCAACTAATTCACTTGACACTTGAGACAACACTTCTCAGAATATCTTCAATGATTAAAAGCTTATTTAGTTTATTAATAAAAATGGCACATCATATCAAGTTAATATTGCAATAGTAAGTGAAATGCAACGCTGAATTACATTACATTTTTAATCTTCAAGGATGTGACGGAGTGTCAATCATTTCATCAAAACTTAATTTGCTCAATATTCAATACCTTTTAAAGGGGAAGGAGTGCTCAAGGAAATTACTGACGCTGTCTTCAACCGAAATGTTTTTAATTGCATTGAGATGCAATAGCTGTAACAATAGCTAAATATTTTTGCAACTTAAGTGGGTATCATGAAGGCTCATCGCATTCAATATCAATTAAATGTTTGAAGGTTAGTACTAAGGATAATAAGCATATTTCTACTATAAATGCAGTGGACTCCTACTGTTTTCAGTATTTCAGCTCCACGTGCTTATCAAATGTCAATTTCGCCCAATTATGTGAGAACTGCCCAATTGTGGTCTTTCTAGGGCTGTTTTGGATTAATATTTATTTTTTTTCACATGAACCCCTCAAAACCAAAACAATGTCGTAAAATGAGACTTTCTTAAACAAGTCTGAATCATTCAACAATTTTCACAGAGTAAAGAGAGCAAATAGACAAACAAAACAATGCACGTATTGTACTCATTCATATTCACAGTTACGTAAATTTATTTCATTAGTAATCGTTTTCTGCTTATTTACCAACTGAGTCAACAAATAGTTTAATTATGGAAAATACTCTGTCCTTGCTTGCGTGTCCAGTTGCTCTCTGACGTGAACGACACCTGCTTCTTATCAACACCTGAAAAATACTTCAAGCAAAGACGAAATAATCCTGTCCAGTTCATTTATTATGTAAAAATTGGACTTAAAATTTCATCATCTGCGTCTTCATTTCGACAAAAGCCATAACCTAATTTGACATTTGAAAAGTCCACCTAACTTTCACATTTCATATAAAAAATTGTGATCCGCGCGCGGACACACTGTCGCCGAGATGGCCTGTTGGTGTGCGTGAGAGTGAGTTTGAGCTGGTCTAAACTGCAATTGCAACTTTCATCAGATATTGGCTCAGTCCTCCCCTATACTAGCAGCTTTTGATTTGCGATGGAGTTTGGTATGGACTGGACAGTGGACGCTGACTGGACATAAAACTCGTGAAGGAAGTGAATGATGCGATTGTACTAGCAAAAAAAAGTTTTTAATGGACTGTGTAACGATTTAAAATCGAATAAAAAGAGCTCCTTCTTTCAAAATGACCGTAATAATGTTGGCACCACACGTAACAGGACGGCCGACCGTCGCAGAGTGTATATTAAAGCCGCATGTTCATACCCGATCAGCAACTCCAATTTCCAACTTACAGCCTTTTTTTATGATTCCCAATGTATGTGAATTCACTTTGTTAGGTCGTAGTAGTACATGCTTGCAAAATGATAAAGCATAATGCAAAAAAAATATTATATTAATGTGATATGCCTCATACTACAATCTACAATATACCTTTGACCTGCTAATGGCAGTTTGAGAATGGATGAAAAAAATATGACTCTTCAAATCGCAATGGAATACGAGAAGGAAAGGGGAAAGATGATAGCTTATTGTAGAAAGTAAAACAGCGACGTAATCCACAGAAATCGTATTAAATTGCTATTGCGATTTGTTCAAAAGTCAAAAAAAATTATTACCCTACATAGTGCATGTGCCACCACGTACGTGAGCAGGTTTCTTTAAAAAACAAATTCTCCAACTCTTTCAAGGATTATCCATAATCCATACCCATGCACATTTTTACTGCCTGTCCTCGCCATAAAAGCCTTTCTAGGATTAGATGTGGCGATATTTCCAAGAAAAGTTATTTTTTTCAAAAAAAATACAAGTAAAAGTTCATGTAAGGAAATGCTAACGGGGCAGAAGAAGCTTAAAAAAGTGGAGCAATTAAGTAGCAAATAGCCTTTATCATGAGTGATCATAGCTTGGTCAACTACTTTTAAGTAGCTGAAGGGTTAATGAAATAGAGTATATATCCGCGTTCGTCCAACTCATCTTTCTTCAGTATCGCTGGCTATCAGCTACAATTTTTATCATTATGGCAAAGAAAGTTCATGTAATTCTGGTGCCACATATATACGTAGGTACATGCGCAAATCTAGCCATAGTCACATGGCTGCTGGCGTAAAGTAAGTAAATGTCACGCAATATTAAATTCAGACTTGTGCACACAGCACCCCAAAAACAATTTCTTTGGTCCTGATAACTCTTTTCGCTGGATATTTATTAACTAGGAGTGCACTATGAACCCTGACATGACTGGCAAGCCTACCATACATCTCTGCGCAAACATAGTGGATTCAGCAATTATTAATTTGTTTGATATGGAGTAAACTTGTAATAAAAAAAGAAGCTACGCAGATTTGTAGATCAATTTGACAAGTGAGTTGAAGGTATCTAGCTTTGAGCATCAAGTACACGGATGTCCATGTCCACTAAAACTTACTGAGAATAAGAAGGCTTCTCATCTTGCTTGGATAAGGATATGACATGTTTTTATTGCATCAGACTTTTTCAGGAGAAAAATAATGCGAAAAATCCACAAAAATCAATTCAAGCTTAATTCCTGTGCGTGCACTAATACCAATAAAAAATTATAGTGTAGGAGGAACAAGTTTAAAATGTTGCGGCTTATCGCGATTGCTACATTCAAAATGGGAATATTACTTGTCTAATAAAGATTAATTAATTACTTGTTTGGTTGGATTGGGAAAGCAAATAAATTTCCAGCATCTGCAGTGAGAGTGACAATTCGGAATGGGCAAAAAAATTGTCTCAAATACTATGTATATGTGTTTAGGAAACGTCGTGATTATTGATAATGCTATGATTTATAGCGCACTTATTTACTGCTTCTGGGGAGAAAGTTTTATGGCGGGTTAACTGTCAGAATTGAAAAATAGGGAGGGACCACACAAACATATAGGCATGGAAAGGGTAAGAAAATATTCCAGTTTACTTCCGAGCCCCCACGTTTTTACTGAAACGATGGCACATGACCATTACGGAAGCGTTTTTGAAACGTCTGGAAAAGAAGATCGGTGTCGGTAGTCACGTAACCAGACGATAAATTTTTCCGGCACAAATGAGAGATTAGCCCCAGCCAGATATTAAAAAAAGTGGTTTTTAGGGAGTCCCATCACAAACACGTTAAGCAACTTAGCCTTATCTACCCACGGAAGCTTTAAGTAAATCGCGCTTTATTTTTAATTTCAGTTAAATAATGTCACTTTTTTTCTGACGAAAATCATGCAAAAAAGTCGCATGAAGTGATCATAATGCACATCATTTTGGGCATCATCCAATCAATAGTGAAGTATACAGATCGAGCCAACAGCGTCCTTAAAATGAAAAAAGTAGCACCATTTTTACCATTTGATGCCACATGCAGAATCATCCAAATGTCAAATTACGCAGTCACAGAATCCTTACGTCTTTTGCTGTGGCAAAGGACAATAATTATATATTTTTTCTTATATATTTTTTACTGATTAAAAATATCACGTTATAATTTTCATTCTATTTCAAACTTCAAACTGTGTGCAAGTGCATATGTCTGGGTGTCTTCATTAATCAACATTTATTGAGTTCATACTGCTTTTATCGATTCGTAAAATGCTCGGCGATAATATGCATAGCGTGCATGAGAAAAATAAAGAAGACGAAGAAAAATCACTTTTGATTGTGATAAATGTGGTTAATCTTGCAATGATATGTATTTTTATATTTATGAAAAAGAATTGGTCTAATAATATAAACAGCATTTTTGTACAGGCGATGCTTGAGAATAAGAGAAAATGCTTGAGCTGATCCATTCGAATCGAGATTGAGTCAGAAAGTTCTGGTTTGGTATCTATACTAAAAGTGTATGCTATATTCTATATATAGTACGTACATAAATCAAGATAAGTACAACTCATCGGCTCATCCATAAAACGAAGGTACCTACTCGTGTCGTTTAGTGCTTTTTTCCTTGTTAAAAACACACATATAAAAATACAGGTTAGGACTACGAGCTTTTTTGGCTGTGATTTTTTTGTAGGTATTACGTTCAAAAAAGGATTTTCTTTGGTTTAAAAAGGTTCTTTTTCACAACACATTATAAATAGAAAGTATGCGTCAGTCAGTTTAATTTTCGGGGAAGAAGTGTAAAAAGTTGAGAAAAACATCGGGGACTTGTTTTAATTTCATGTAATTGGACTGTGAGCTTGCGTTGAGTGAAGCTGCATTCTCAGAACTTTTTGGGGAAAAAATTAAGTGTAATCTGACCTTCACTCTAAGAAGCTAACTCTACTTGAAATTATTTATTATTATTTGGAAAATGAGGATAGTGTCCCTGGCGCTTCCATTTCCATTACCACCCTGTTGTGCCATGTTCACAACTGCACTGTGACTCTGCACTTCAGTCCACTGGATGGAAACTAAGGGAAAGCGAACTGGAACAAAAATAATGGAAAGAGACAGAATTTTTTTGAATGAGCAGAATACACAATTTTAAAAAATACACATGAAATTGTTTTATACCATCTCACCAGTTTCATTTTACATCATCGCTTGTGTACTCATACAAAAAAATATTTACTCCAAGTTTCGTATTTTTCTCATATGCTTGACAAAACATGATCGATAAGCTTAACAGCCAGTAAACCAGCTACTTAAAAAATATAGTAATATAGTATGTGCGGTAGTGATCACGATCAGTAATGGTACACATTTCATCAAAAAAAATATCTTGGGTATATGTAGCTATAGTCATTATAAATTTCATATCCCAAAGCTTCTTTAAAGGTATATTGTAAATGTGTTGGGTACGTGTGATGCTGACTCGGTACACATAATTTAAGCCGCAATGTAAGCCGAGTGACCAATCTGGACTGCACTCTACTCACTCGTAATCTTGTTACTCTGACAAGAAAGCTTCACTATTTAAGGACTACTGTTCCAGCCTCTACTCTTCAGTTCATTAGTCTTCCGGGACGAGGCAAGAGATACACGAGAGCAGCTCTTTAGTAGCTCACCCGCAAAACCTGCGTTTTCTGTCCGGCCACTGAAGGCGGACGTAGTAAAGTAAAAAAAAACTGCAAAGAAGATTTCTTAGGAGGCACAAAGCAAACGTCATTATTTTTTCCCTCTGCGTAAAAATATTATTCTTTTGACATTTTCAAATTTTCTCGAACAGTAACGGGTGAAGTGAAAAAAGTAGGCTTTTGTTTAATAAAAAAAGCTCAGTCACGCAATAAAGGTGAACATTCAAGTTTTTGTGTTGAAAGTGTAAAGAGAAACCTTTACTAGTCTGATTTACAAGTTAAAAAAAGAAAGGCAAATTCTCATTTCTACCCACGACCAGTTTCTGATTGCCACATGAATAATTTTATTCAGTCTTCAGCTTGACATCGTGATAACTGTACACTATTTTCTACAAATGTCCTGAGCTAAGAAAAGTTTAAAACCTTTCGTTGAGGTTTTTCATTATCAGGCCAGTGAGTTCAGAGTGGGAGGGAAGTGGAAAAAAAAGTTTTGTTTTTTTCGTTAAAATTTCAAAGTCAAAATGTCTCATCAACAGCAAAGCGTGATCGTGATGGACTCTGAACCATCCACGGAGATTACCATTTACGACGAGTTTGGGGTAAGTCGAAACCTTGTGCTATATTTAACATTGCAAAAAATATTGATCTCATTATTCACACTTGGACATAGATAGTTTTTATTCTGTTGAGAAGGGGAAGAAAACTTTTGGAAATAAGAGTGAAGATAATTTCCTCCAGAGTAGTTTAGCTTTTAACCCCGGCTTGTTTTTCCCTCTTTCATTCTTTATCATTCCTTCTTATTTTGTGCCTCGTTTTGCATGAATTAAGTTTTATGCTCAATGTGCCTTTCATTCGACCTGGATTCAGTTCACTCACGGCACGAGAGTGGATAGCTCCCAGATAGAAACAACTTTTTTTTCTAGTGAAGATAACACCGGAAAGTTTCTTACAATTTTTTTTTGCTCACTCAAGCAAGTCTATTTTCGTACAATGAGATAGGGCAAAAACGTCAAAAACTGGACTAAACTGGACTAGATGCAACGTTTAAACTTGGAAACAAGAAAACACGTGTAAACAATGAAATGACAGTTATAATCTTCAAGAGTTGATTCTATTGTTGTATCGCTATCACTTGAAAAGTCAAAAGGTCAAAAGCTTTCTGTCGGTTATTGTGCTTCCAAAGCAGAATAAAGTTTTTCTTTCGAGATGTTTTTTTTGCAAGAGTAAACCAGGTTCTTAATTTTATGTAAGGTGGTAGGAGCTAGCCCCAAAATTACAGAATAAAAAAAACTTGACTAGCTGGTTGCAAACTTGTAGGCAACAATAGTACATGATGCTGTAATATGCAGAATTTTCATTTTACGGCTTTTTTGTGTTCTGCAGCATTGGATAATTCTGGATGTATGCGAGCCGGTGACCATCACGGCAAAGGAAGGATTTGCACGGAGTCAGTCATTCACTTCGTACCTGATAAGGATTGAGGTAGGTAATTTATAAGAAGCAATTGACATTTTTATGGTGACTTTGCATGGAGGGAAGCCATGTTACACGATACATGTGCTCTTTCTTTGCATAAGAAATTTCTTTGACAGAACAAGGCATGGTTCTTGGCTGAGTAAAATGTGCCATTTGTCTTCTGATAAGATGGGAATGTATGCATTCCTGAATAACTGGATCTGTCACAGGGAAGAAAAAAAGAAACTGGATATTAATTTTTTTGTTGTGATTTTTGATTGCAGACTAACCACTATGGTTTCATACAGCAGTACTCGGCTGTAAGAAGGCGGTACTCTGAGTTTTGCTGGTTGAAGGAAGTACTCCAGAGGCATCATCCGAATGTGTAAGGGGAAAATTTTAATATGATAAGGATAAGGAAATGGAAAAATTGTGGATAAGGAGCAGTATGATAATTTTTACTGTTTATTGTTGCGCAGGGCATTGCCATCTCTTCCACCAAAGAAGTATTTAAATATTGTTCGGTTCGCACCACGAATCATCGAAGTGAGAAGAGCGGGCTTAGCCAGATACCTAGAATTGTGAGTAAATATGAGTAACAATAGTTGACTTTGTCTTTTCCTTAAAGACGTGTTTATTGAGGAAAGTATGTTCACGCATTTCATTAAAATTTTATTTTATCTTTGCAGACTTCTCGCATCACCCATCTTTATTCGTGAGACCGTCCTCCACCTCTTTCTTCAGACTGACCTTTCCATTCGGGAAATGGAGGAGAAACTTAATGAAAGACTGTCATTCAGCGTCAATTCCAGTGAATCTGATAGGGAGACGCAAAGGTATCAACGTGCCATGTCAAGAACGAATACTGTCGTTGCTAGTCTTGCTGCTCATGCCATAGAAGATAAGGCCACTGCAGGTGTTCCCTCAACGTCCACTATTAATCCGCCCATTCCACCATTTGTGAGAAGTTTCTCGCTTGCATCATCAGGAAGCGAGTCAGCTGGAACGTAAGTTTTTAACCGCTGTTAACAATTCAATCTGCTCCATATTCCCAACTGTATGAATTAACTTTGCCTAATCATGGATTTCACTTTCTATTCAAGCAGGACTTCGGGCGAGCTCCCATCCATTAACTCATCCGCAGCAACTGACCAATCCTCCACCAACTATTTCCGCAAGTCTAGACTGATGCCTGACACCATGGGCCAACTTCTCCGATTCAACTGTCCCTGAAAGTTAAGAGAAGGCAGGAAACGGAGTTTAGACAAAGTTATACGCACTTTTGATGTTGTCCTCATCACACGCAAGCTCAGCTCCAACACTATTATTGTACTACCATGACCATGTTACTACATAAGGGGCAACGTGAGAAATCGCCGCACTCGTCCCTGTCTGCCCACCATCTTTCATGTAATATACTTTGTATTTAGTTCTTGTCGCAAAAGAAAAAATACAGAAAAAGCTACACCTGTAAAATAGTTTGTAAAAAGGTGACATGAAGTGCCTCTGCAGTTAATTAGGACGTCCGAAGGGCAGAGAGCAACGCACTTCCTAAACCCGTTCACGATGAACACTAAAATTAAAATCTTTATGTCATTTTACTTTATTTTTCCCTTTTTTGTCACAAGCTATTCTTTATTTTCAAATATAAAATTTACATCAGGTAGGATAACATCAGAGCACACAGTGTGCTGGTAGTATACTCTATTATAAAAAAGTAAATGTCAAAGTCCATTCACAAAGCGAAAAAGTATATAGCGCTGACAATATTTAATGTTTTTCTTTCAATCTGCTGCTTTGAAGTACTTATCCATAAGCCCAGAAGCTGAAAGTAACATTAAATCGAAAGATTAAATTAGACAGGCAGGCCGAAACTCAAATTACAGATTTTTTAAAACTTACGCTGCCACCACCGACTTCTGTAAATCGTGTCGCCTTGTTTGCTATAAAAAAAATCTTTTTTATGATTTTTCTGGTTACAAGCAAATACAACTGGAAACTGAAGAAGAAAGTAGTTTGTAGTTTAGTGACAAAAAGAGATCATATTTAATCTCGAGCGAGGAGTAGCTGTCGCCACCACCTTCTCACTTTTAAAAAAAAATTCTGTAGTGGCCAAACAAAAGATGATGGAGATTCACACATTTTCCTACTCTTGTTGCCTGTGTCGAGTCTTATCATTGTACTATATCTGTATTATATATATTTGTGTTGTGCTTAGATTTACTCTTTATATGCCAATGAGTGGAGACTAAACTCTCAAAAATTAAGAACGTTTTAATGCGTAGAATACCACTCCCAATACTTAATCCTTACGTGTAATAATCCACATAGAAAGAAATAGTTAAAAAAAGATGTATGAAATATAGAAATGAGAGTGAGTGCTCACAGTAGTATAGAAAAAACTACGCATTTCTTCTATACTGAAAAATATGGAGAAATATTGAACTCTGACTGCAAGAAAAAGAAGGAGGGAACGCAGAAATAATAAAATTATGACAATAGAAATTTAAGTCATGATAGAAAAGTACGCTATATAAAATGCAACTAAACTATATGTACTTTATACTAATAATAAAATAGAACTTATATTTGTACATTTTTATACTTTAGATACATTACTGAAATATGAAATAATTTTGTTCACATTTATATTTGTTACATGTTATATCTTCTTTAAGTGAGTAGAGAGACAAGTTTGTAAAAAGCTAATATTCTAGTATTACCCTGAAAGTAAAATGTACTTCAAAAGGTTTAATTTGGTTATTCTTCCTTGATATACAGACAACTTATCAAGCTTAAAATGATTGTTAAAAATGATTAAGTTATAAGTGCTTAATTAAATCTATTGTTTACTGTTTACTTTTACGATTTACCTCGCATTTAGTCACAAAAATGTCTACAGTCTACACAGCTAAATAATTAATAAAGTTATTCTTATACTGAATTTAACATGAAACAATCGTCGCTCGACCGTGATTTTGATTTGTACACTTCAACTTCATATAACTGCAGTTAGGTAACTTAATTTCTTTAAAATTCTGACAACATTGTATCTACATTCACTTGCACCAAATATTATTAATATGGTATTATTTAATATTTTTAGTTTCAGTGTTTAGCTATGCAACATTTTAGGGGAGTGCATTGCATTTTTTTACTTTCGCACTGGTCAAGGAACAAAAATACACTGTATGGAAGAATTATATTTTTTGGTTAAAAATGTGGCTAAGCTGGGGCACGATGCGACCCAATCAAATCACAATAACTCGTTTTTTTAGCCAATGGCGTCACAATACACGGGCAACAAAGATCAGCTGTGCTAAATGTTTATGCTTGCAGTAGGAGGGGCTGCACCTTTGCCAAGTTCTCTGATCTAACGTATCATTCTTCCATACAGTGTATTTTTGTTCCTTG
>JAHZND010001590.1:0-15912 GCA_027744115.1 Acrocyrtus sp. NNG-2020 | reverse complement strand
AGCTGCTGAAGGAAAAAGCGAAGGATTTTGTTTTCCCCGTTCCAGCGGAAAAAAAAGAAAAGAGAAGAGAAAAATCATAACAAATCTTTTTTTCTCTTACATCCCCTCCGACATCGTCGGGAAAATGGGTTGTTGTTGACTGTGGCACGTTAAATGTTTGTTGCATGTGCGTGACAAAAATAAGACAAAGTGAGTTTTGGTGGTGTGCAGACGAATAAGAAAAAAGTAAAATTGCAGAGGAAAAAAGCAGTTCCAGCTTAGCCAAATGTCAACAGTGAGGAACAAATATGGAACATGTGAAACGTCAAAATCGTGAACTGGCAGTTTTCTCCTTAAATCAGTGTGATTGTTGTATGCTGACTGTTTTCAAGTAAATAAAAAGGTTTAATGAAAAAAATAAATTATTCTGCTCTCTTCTACTGAAGCTGCCTGTCGGTCAACGAAGCTTCCTATTTAGAAAGCATCCAACAAAAAAAAACTCATTTTGGGAGTCGAACGATCACGCAAACAAAAAAAAGTTCATGACTTTCACCTGGTCAATGAGCTCCTCTTTGCATAAATATGAGCATAGTAACTGCACGGAAAAGTTTATGTAACTTTGATAAGCTCTTTGATAGACAGTGCACTTTCCGCGCTGAAAATCATATACCCGAGATTTTTTTTCGGGGAGAAAAGGGTGAAATTTTTTTTTTGGTATCCATACATTCACGCTTCCTATACTGGAGAAAGGGAAAGGCAAGGAAAGGAAAAAGCACTCTCGGCAGAAGTTATGTGAAAAGTTAAAGTTATGGCTGCTGATAATTCCTGTTGAGTATTTTTATGTACTGTGTAGTTGTGCCCTATGGTCCCGTAACATGATCCTCTTCTCGTTCATCGCCAGTTGGGAAAGAGCAAGTGTAAAAAAAGCAAAAAATAGCTCGGCATCAACGGAGCACACACACACATACCGCTTTGAGGTCGACGTAGCAAACACAGACATTATGAAACATGTGTATCTCGTCATCTACGAGAGAAGCAGCTCCTTTCCAGATTAGAAATTCTTCCACTTTTTGTCAGTTTTCTCTACTGGAGAAAGTAAACGAGAAGGAAAAACAAGTTTCTCAGTTCATGTTTAGAGCTGACTGCCGGAAGCCTCATAACTTCTAATTTTGGCTTTGCTGTAATTACGTGATGATGGAATTTAAAATTTCATATCATCTTTCTGAATCTGTCATTTTCGGGAGGGCAGAGAGACTTGCTCAAAATACGTTTTTTGGAGTGTGAATGTGAGAAGGGAATATGAGGAGACGGCTCATTGATCATTAAACGGCTATAACTCATTTATTCTGATAAGCCGTGTAGATGCTGCATTCATCCATTTTATCCTGTGCAAAACAATAGTATCGGGTTACGATGTGCTAGTCACCAGTAGCATTTTTGGGGCAGGGTCATCTGAGATAGCATTGGGCGGAACGACGTCCTTTAATAGCCGGGACGAACTGCACACGCATTCCAATTCCACAAAAGATTTAATTTCTCTGAAATTCCTACATTCCGACTGGAGACTGGATAGGATATAATTAAAACTTTGTGTGGCAAACCCGATAATATGACAGTGACATTTTATATACGAGTGTTCTCCCCAAAAAATAGATGCACTGTCCATGGCCGCGCTCCTTCCTAAAAGTAGTAAAACCGGAGAGAATCTGTAAATCCCAATACGAGTAGATAAGCCTTTTGAATCGCTCCTAATAATAAATTGCGGAAGATCAGTTGATAACAACTGCGTGCGTATCTCTTTTGCCCCCACTCATCCTCCAATAATGAATCTTCAGCTCGCAGACAATAGACAATAGACAATCCGCTCGTTTTTCTCTAATTTGTAACGGGCCGCGTCCCTTCCAGCCTATTACGGAGTATATCCCAGACCTGTCATTCTAAATCCGCAGCAAAATGGAGCATATCTCCGAGAGTGAGTGAGGTAAAAACTGCAGCAAAGAGTATGCAATTAAGCTCATTCATGTGCTCCCCCGGCTTGCATCAGAGAAATTGCATGCTCAAGCCCAATTCACTCACGCAGATAATCTAATGACCAGATAATGTGAATTCCGTCTCGAGTTCGATATTTATTCGCAGTTGCACTCGATCCAGTATTACCAGAGTGAGATCCATTTTTGGTATGAATGACTTTTACTCCTCCTCATCCCTCTTTTGCCTTGCTGGATCACATCAAAAACACTTTTTTTATGTCATCACTATCGCCAAAGGGCATTTTTATGTTAGTGCGATAAAAGTACGCAAAATAAGAAAAAGTGAAGGAAGGAGGGTTAGTATTTTAGCACAACGAAAAAAATTCAGCGCATCACACTACACAGGAATATCATATTTTTTTGCAGAGGGTACGAGAAAGCCACCTAAATGAAACTATATCCTATCCTCTGCATGCACCCATTAAAACTATTTAAAAAAGCGAAAATGTCTGTTGTTAATGTCAGCCGTTGACTTGGTCGAGTTATTTTCAGCACAAAAAAAGTAGCATAATACCAGTCTGAGAGAGTAGAATGTACAGACTACCCAGTTTTTATGAAAGATATCAGTAAAGAGGAGAGTTAAGGTCATACATTTTTTTTCGTAATTTATTATTCTCTCTGAAAATTTATGAGAACATCTTACACACTACCCAGTTTTTATGAAAGATATCAGTAAAGAGGAGAGTTAAGGTCATACATTTTTTTTCGTAATTTATTATTCTCTCTGAAAATTTATGAGAACATCAGCTTTGCACATCGTTATTTTTCCGTAGTATCCCGTAAAGCTGGTGAGTTCATATTAGACTTTCCACCAACTTGATTACCAATTTGAGAATTTATTATTATTTTTTGAGCAATGCCTGCAATATGCTCCGCACTCCGCATTATTTCTGTAAAATTCCCATTTAGAGCTAGAAGAAAAAGAGAGAGTGAAGTCATTTATAATTTAAAAATCTGCAAGATGATAAACTGATCGCGTACATATTTTTTTTGCTAAATACCGAAACAAATTCGTATAATTTCTGGGAGCTGTAGTTCAATAAGATATTTTTTCCCTGAAAAAAATATATAATTTCTGGTGCTGGCTGTGAATAACTTTTACGCAAGCAAATAATAAGAAAGAGAACTTGTAGAACCAGTGTGGGTTTGTCATTTTGTAAAATATTAGCGTCTTCTCTTCTACAAATGAGCGGGGCACGAGCATTTTGTAAAAATCTGGCTGAGGTTAATTGTACTTTGAATAGTTTACTATAATAATCCTAATCAAAGAAGAAGAAACGAGGGAGAATCGGGAAAAGGATGTATTTTTTTGTGAGCAGTTTGGCTAAACCTTAGCTATAGCTTAGTCATAGTCGTAGTCACTCACTATCACTTATTCAGCTGGTACTCATATAAAAAAGGATTGCGCTCACTACATCACATCACAGCGAGTGTGAAGATTGCACACAGTCAACTTTTGATTTACGATCATAATTCATTCCATTATAATTGGGGTTTTGCTAGATATTTATCGTTAAAAGTTGTCTTGGTTTAATTTTGATGGATTAGCTTGCCTGCTCTCTTGAAGCTATAACTCATGGAGAGATTCAAAATCCGTCATAGGGTACGTTTATAGCGTGCTCATTGTTGTAGCGAAGTTTTAGTAATGTTGTAATGGCGCACGGATAAAAAAAATTCTCTGTTTCGTGTGATATTTTTCCGTACGTGTATCATCTTCGCATCACAAAGTCATGGACCTTTTTTGGTTGCTTAGTCATGTGTAGCAGATGAAGAGCCAGCTATTTCTTAAAAAGATTTTTTTATAGGTGGGAAGATTTCTCTTGAGCTTGAGCACATTTTTTTGGAGAATGACAATTACCGCTTTGAACCTATAAAATGGCGTTGCCAAATTAGAATGTAATTTTGAGTGTACAAAATTGCATTGGAAATTAGGAACGCGGCTAATTACTTTTAGCAGCAGATAACCTTTTAGTACTGCCCTCTCCGCTCAAAAAGGGAAAATTCTTTTTTTAAAGAGCTCTTCTCACTAAAATTCATCGAAAAAAATCCTAGTTTGAGAAAAAAATAAGAGGACGGCCGTAAATTTCAAATCTGTGAGGAAAGTCAGAACGACGACGAGGAAAGGTTTAAGGAGACGAGAGGATAATTTACAACAACAAAAGGTGTCTTCTATTTTTCGCTTTAGTTATTTAGCTAAATATATTATGCATACAATAAATAATTTATTTTTGTTTTAGAGCATGCTCCACACACATTACTCACCGAAATGTGAGGAAAAGCACGTGGCGCATATTTTTTTTCTTTTCTCTCGCCTGTTACCCTTCCATTTAGTCTGCCCCACACAACCACCCCATATTTAATTATAAGTCGTAAATCGGTAAACCTAACAAGAAGAAAAAAAACACAGTCTTTCTTGCCCATCTAAAAATACGAGCGGATAAACTCTTTCACCATTTTCCCTAATGTTAAAAATAGCCCTTCAATGTTAGGTTAGAATGAATTGTGCACCCATTTTCTGTGGAGTTTTTCAAGAAGTTGGGAAAAAATACTCTGCACCTATTTTACCCTACTTATAATAAAGCACCGACATCGCCGCCACCTCTACCACCACCACCCCCAAAAAGTTTTATTTCAGTAAGTTTTTGTATTTAAAGTGCTCTCCCACTTGAAGGCAATTTGTTTAGATAGCTCTTCGAAAACATGTGCGTATTTTCCTTAGTTGATTTTGCTAACACATCGTCATATAAAGGATTAGTGAGAAAAACATGAATTCCACGGACATCAGTTTTCGAAAAAACACCCTTCAGCGAAATAGCGTGCTCCTCCATGTCTGCTGCTCTTCTCGTACCTCACTCTAATAATTTTTTGTTGTTGCTGTTGCGGCAATTGAAAATGTCTCATAACTTACTGCGTGCTTTTTCGGTAAACTTTTTGTTGTTGTTATAACTGTCATTTGTTAACTACTCTGGAGTTTTATTGCAAACACGGATTCTGTAGTTTATACCCTCCAGGATGAGATACGAGTTTGTAGTTTGTACCAGAAGAGTGGAGAACGGATTAGGGAAAAAATAAGATTGATCTGTAGTTTTAGCCAGCTTCAGCTTCCATTTTTCGTGATATCCCAATCACTTTAGTCAGATTGGGGAAATATGATACACGCCATACTGCTATAGTTGGCAATAGTGTGCGGTTCATGCATTTGCACTCAAAAAATATATTTTTAAAAAGAAATCTTTTGTCGAGATTGTTTGAAGCTCATCTTTATTTCTACTATTTCCCACTATTTGCAATATTTGTCATGTTGTAAATAATGATGATGCAGTTTTTTATTTCGTTCCCAGTCACGAACTGATGAGGGGGATGATAGTTTTTCCAAACTTGTGGGTACTATGCCATTTGCCATTTGCCTTCCACTGTATTTTCAGTGAAGAGCACATGGGGCAATTCTAAACTGGACTTTGAACATTTGAAGGCTCCATATATAGTCTTTAGTGAGTAGTGCTAGCTGGGACATTGCATGAGCCAACAGCCAAGTTCGCAGTAAAAATATAAAAATTGAAGGTGGAAAGACACTGACGTAAGCAACTTCCTTATTTTTTGTTGTCCGTCGCCAGTTTACTTTCAAGTAAAGTATTTTCTGATGTCTTGCAAAGCGCCGTTTAAAAGGAAGGCTAAACCATTAAAAATTATGTTGTTTGCAATTAGGTCAAATCAGCAATTGTGACAGGGGACAGGTAGAAAAAAAATAAATGGAGACTTTTGTGTGCCAATACAAAATATATACCACACAGCAAGTTTTATTATTGGTTGTTTTGTGGTGGTAAATAAGAGTGGCGCTTGTTTATTCCACATCAAGGTTAGCTCACTTCTCACTTTATATGAAATTTTTACATTTTTAGAACTTTATTAGAACTTTAGCTTCCACGTGTGTGACCGATGCAGATTGCAAATCTGATAAAAAATGTAACCAGCAAAAATATATAGTTTTTGGGCTGATGATGATGCGGATATGTGTGGTAAATGAGAAGAGAGATAAAAAGTTTCAATTTACCGGTTTAGGCTTAATTTCAGAAAAGCGGCGACTAAAATAATCATCAGCAAAAAAAATTCTGTCTGGTAGCATAGAAAATCAAGCGTGTCCATCACAATTTTTTCAAAATCCCGTCAACTCCCACAATTGCAGTAGTAGCAGTATTTTTTAATGTTTTGTTTACTCTATGCAACTCTCAGGTTGGAATTAGAAGTTCATGAAAAGCATGCTTTGAAGTGGTTGTGTAACAAGTGAGAATGGCAAAGCAGCTCGTAAAATAATTTTTACGACCCCATAAACCCAAGCATTTCGCGTAAAACGGCTCTCCGTATATAATCCACATTTTTAACATGCACACGTACTCCATTTACTACTAGCCACGTCCGTGTACCTACCTATTTCGCTACTTTTGTTTTTCTGCTTCCCTAAAAAAATGACGCGCTATACGACGGAGCACAGGCAGAGCCACCGAAAAAATATGAAAGAGACAGTTGTACTCCGCCAAATTCATACATTTTTTCCTAGTCTCAAGTTCCACCAGAGCGCGACCGAGAAAGTAGGGATAAAAGCGTCCCCCGAATATTGTGCTGCCTACCAATTGCCAATTTCCACTCTCCACTCAAAATCTAATACATTTTTTCTGAGCTCTTCCAAATCTAATGTTTTTGCTATTTACTAGTTACCATTTTTAAGCTCAGTTCTAAAAAATGGCAAAATTACAGGAGTATTACCTACCGAAACTAAATCTTTTTTTTGTATTTTGTCTCTGGGCAGAAATCGGTTTTCACAAAAAAACGTGGACATCATTTACCTATACTCGCAAAATGGGAACTTTTCTCATTACAACCTTGAGCTTAATCATGCGGTTAAGAGAAAACCGCAAAAATGGAAATAATGATGTTACACCACTGACGACGAGATTACAGCCTTTCTGCAACAGCTACTTTCAATGAACCTGAAAATTCGAAGTGAACTGCAAAAAGGATATAAAAAAATTATTCAATCATGCCATCTGATTTTTCCCATCGCTTTAGGTACTTTCCGCACTCGTCCCTACATAAACAACTGTAAAGTTGAACTTGAGCATATCCTCATCCTCTCCTTCATCCTTCTGAAAAAATATTCACAATTTATGTTTCCAACTCCATCAATAAGATTCACAGAGAGCCAAAGCCAATATAAAATTTTTTAATACATAGTGAGAAAGGTTAGGATTATTACTGCCTTCTCTGAGAAGGAAAACAAATCGTAAAAAGCGCAGATTTAATAGAATGAGCCACATTTCTCAAAAATGCCCTTCTTTTAAGCTTGAGCAAAAAAATTTTTTCTTAAAAAAACAAATTCAACTTCATTAAAGTCACTCCGCAAGTGATTATGAGAGGAGATAATCCTTATCTGTGAATGGACCAGTCATGAAGTTGCAGTACAGAAAATAGACTAATTTTCTGTGCGCATTTGTTTATACGGCCAGACAGCGACTGACTTTATTTTTTCGCTCATTCCCCTCCTCATTCACATTTTCAGAGTCACCTTCTTTCTCGCTCTTCATGAGCTCTTCATCATCATCTTCAAAAGATAAAAGACGGTAATAGCGAAATTATTGTCAATATTACAATGCTGAGCGCACCGTACTCTTTGCTCGTAATAAAAAACAGTTACGCTATTTATTCATTTTTTAAACCTTAAGTCTTGTTACATCATGATAAAAAAAGAAACAAATTCAACAAAATCCACAACAAAACTATTGTTTGCTGTTTACACAAAAAAAAACTACTTCTTCTTCTTTTTAGTCTTCGGTGCATAAACCGAAATAAAAAAAGGCAGAGCATGCTAATATATAAAGTTATTTTTTATGTAGTGCTAATACCAGACAACACAAATAGAGTTACAAGATACTAATACTAATACTCATGTAAATTCATACATCAAGAAAATAATAAAATATTTGAAAATCATACCGCTGAAAAAACACCTCCTCTTTTTTTTCTCCTGTCAGAGAAATACAAAGTAGTAAACAAGCCGTGCATTTTTTGTGATTAGGAATAACTTATTTGATGATGTTAAGAGCCTTCTCACACACTGTTTTATAGTTTTTGGTGTGTACATATGCATGACAGAGGTACAATGGATACAGCACCACACAATCCACTCCACGCACCGTACAAAAAATACGCTGCGTTTAGAGTTTTATTTTATATGAATATGTACGGAGGAGTAGTACCAGCGAAAGAAATATTTTTTGTGTGCTCTCCTACACGTAAATGTATTAAGTGCTTGTTGAATGCACGTATGTAATTTCGTTGGGCATAAATGTCAACATTAAAGTTTACGATCCAGTATAACCACTTAAATAACTTAATCTCGGTAAAGTCGTAGATTATTCTGCGATATCTACATAACTACACAGTATATGAGGTAATAATAGGAAAACACAAAACGCTATGATATACACATCCTTCTCAATAAACTTCTGAATCCAAACAGGCTACTGCAATATTCATACATTACATGCTTTCAACAAGATTATGCATTAAAAAGAGAGCCGAAGAAGAAGAAGAAGACGGAGCAAAAAAACCTGAAACACTTCACTGAGCGCTGTATATCTCCTATCCGCGCTCTTTTCACAGCAGTTCAGCATTCACAACAATAAACAGGGCTAAAATATAATATTGCTCCTTATTCTTTTTTGGTTGCTGCAAATGCTATTGCAGAGTATTCGTTTTCCCTTTACACTTTTCTGCTCCTGTCTCTCGTCTCACGTCATGTGCTGCCCTGTTGGCTTTCGTAAACTTAACTCCTGGATCATTTTTTATGATTATTATTATTGCACGTCTTTTTTTTTCTTTTTTTTTGTAGCTTTGTAATGAAAAACGAAAATATTGCTAAAGGCTCACAGCAGTTCTCTCTAAAAAAAATTTCTGTTAATGGTAATGTTTATGATGATAGGGAAAAAGAAGAAAGAAAAAATGAGCATTTAACAAAATAAAGACGCCAAAAAACTCACCTGAACAAAAAAAAGTCCGAATTGTGTTCCTGTTGATTTTTTATATGCAGAAACTTGTTGAAATCACCTGGTGGTGGATGATGTTGGATGTGGTGGGGAAGGTGAAAATGTGAAATTGTTCTTATTTTGATCATTCTCTTCTCTTGTCTCAAAATCCGCCTGGTTTTTTCAAGAGAAGCAGTTCACTTATCCAATCAAAAAAAAATTGTTTTCGAAGAATCACCACACAGGATATATGTTCGCTTCGAAATGTATATTTTTTTCAAAACTGTTGTCCCATTTTCATAAACAATCAAGTTGATGAAGTTGCCAGTGAGAGGGCGAGGAAGAAGAACCGGACTGTGGAATGATTTTTGTTAAATATTCCGTCGTAAAAATACAAATCTATTGGACAATAAAGAAAATAAACAGGAGTCATTCTTTTTAATATTATCGATATGTGATCCAGCATAAAATAGGCAATATCTGTAGGTAGTGGTAGAAGTAGCAGATTGGTAAAGATGAACAATTTTTTTTGTTCAGTTGTTAGCCCTCCAAAATTGTTTAGCCACATGAGTGTCATTTTCATCTTCAATAAAGTACTTTCACGGGGTAATTCTTTGTGATAAATGTGGAACCATGAGCCATTTGCTTAGGAACGCCGTACTCAGTGCACTGTGCAATGATTATCATCCCTTCCAAAAAAAACTATAAAATTTTATGCATATGTAAACCTATAAAATCTCTCGTTAGTGCTATCTTAACTAGCTGATTAACAGCCTGAAAATCTGGATGAGCTCTTCTCAAAAAGTGTAAAGCTCTAAAAAAGCTGTGCTCTGCTCTCTCACTTTTTTTTGACTCCCATTACTGCTGCCGGAATAAAAAAATCCACGGTAAGTAAATGTAGTAAGTGCTTTCAATTAAAAACGAGAAAAAAAACGCTCATAACCGTAAAGCTAAACAAGACAGGGTCCATTTTTGGGGCGACTGGAATTTCACCCTGCAATAGTAGCAACAGCAATAGCAACGTGTTAGTAGTAGTGGCCGTATGGCTGCAATCCAACACAGTTTCGTTTTCCTCACGAAATGCGTGGTAAAATATTCCACTTTATTGCTATCTTTAATTGCCCATTGTAATTGCAAATCGTTTTCAGAGTTGTTAAGAGCATTTTTATTTCCTCCCTCCTTCAATTTTGATACTAAACCACTTAATTAGATATTAAAAATGTAAACTGTCATTTTCGTTCTTTGATAATCATTTAATTTTGATGTGTAAAAGAGGGCGAACATATCAAAAAAAATTTACTGCTGCTGAGGGGTTGATTGATTCATTAAAAATTTAATTAATCCAAGGTATTTGGTATTTGTTATGGTGGCCCTGGTATCACAATCTGGATTTGTACTACACCGATTGTAAGTGTTCGCAGGAGCCATTATGGAGATAGCATGAAATTGTTTCCAGAAGACTAAATCTGCCAAAGCAATTTTTCTTCTTTTTGTATTGTCATCCACAAAAGTTTCGCGGGTATTCCGTAAGAAGGAATAAATCATTTATCGGTAGAAGCCGAAACGATTATGCTGAGGGCTTTCGAGAAGAAAAATATAATAATAACACTGCACTTTTTTGGAAGTGCAGCCAATATATTTCTTCAGTGAAGTAAAAAGGTATTTTTGGAAGACAAAAAAACGGAGCGTAACTTTCCCGAAAATTATTTTCGGTGGCATGCAATGTCATGTCCAATAATGAATAGAGAAAGTTCCACAGACAAAGTTTTTTTTTGTCCTGCTCACTATTTGTTTCCTGCGTGAGAGGATAGTGCTTATCTCATTTGTGTGGAGTTGAACTTCTTGCAAGTTCAACATTCTGATGATTGTATCTCTGCCACGATATATTAAAATTGGAAGGAGAGTTCCCAGCTGTTCTGATTTTTAGTGGGGCTATTACTGTAACTGCACCTCCCATTACTTTCGCTGAAAATCAAAGAGCGCGCAAAAAGTTGTGCAAGAGAAGGAGATAGAGACATTGGGGGAAACATCAAAATTGTATTATATGAACCATTTACTAGCAATAATAGCTGCCGTTATTGCAATTGCACTAGGTGAAGTGCCAAAACGGCCGACGACAAAACCTCCACACAAGTACTATATAGAACTGGGAGAGACATGAGACAAAATAGCTCCGCATAGTCTCGGGCTAATAGACCCATACAGACTCACAGAGTCACAGTCATAGTCGCACATTAAGTGGCCTACTGAAAATTAAATGCACTTCTTGTGCGTAAAATTTCCCCTAATAAAAGTAATAATCGGTTCAAAGACCCACAAAACGTGCTCCTAAAAACTCCTCCACTATGGATTAGGTCAAGGTTGCAATATTTTCCCTTTGGATATACCAAAAATAATATAAATTTCTACTTTTCCGCAAACTTACATACATAAAAAGGGAAGTAAAAAAACTGTACAACATTGCAACAGCCCATTTTAAGCATTTTAGTCCCGAAGATAAGAGTATTTAGCAAAGACTAAAATAAAATTGTGCGGGGTTATATACCGAGAAAAGAGGGAAAAGGCGGGAGTGTATGCTCTGCAAAAAGTAGTGGCATAGCTAATAGCCGCAGTTAGAACGGCCGTAAAACGTGAATGGGGTTATTTGGAGAAAATTAATGAGTGTTAGTTGACATAAACGTTTGTATAAAATGGCCCAAGAGTTTGGCTGATTTTCCTTTTTCTCATCCTCATATCACGACATACCTCCGCGAAATAGCCTATAAGCTCAGCTACGCTTATTTTTTTGGGTATTTGCAACATTCCTCCACTCCACTAAAAAAAACTTTTATGCAGCTCTCTAAACGGCCCGCTAAATACTATTATATTGATGTCGGGTGGGCTTTTAGGTATGTACCTAAAAATAAGAGTGAAAATGAGTGCTTTCTTCCAACACTTATTGTTACGACAGCTCATGTAATAATAATCTGCACTTATACCCCCAAAATAGCCCATTTGCGCATGCAAATGTTCCCTGCAGTTTATAGAGCACATACAAGCATGCATCCCTTTTTTGCTGCTATTAGCGCCAAAACTGCAATCATTAGAATATTACTCCTTTTTTTATGATCCTATATGGACTCCAACTCGCAAGAAAAGTGCTATCAATTATTCAAGGTGAAAGTAGAAAATCTCGGAATGGGTGTCTCTAATAGCTAATACTTCCACTTGCACTTCAAAGTGCACGAGAGCACTCCAAAATTATACGTGGCTCATAATTACACCTAAACTTTAGATCTTTTATATTGACCTTACGCGAAAAGTAAGGATTATACGAAAAAAAAATTTGGCAATCCAAAAAATACATATATTTTTCTTCAAGAAATACAGCATAAATGAAACCTGACATAAAGCTGCTGTAAGTGATAAGTGCTGCACTTTTTTTGCAAAAGCAGAAAATTGGGTCTTGAATGTTGCTTCCCCGGACTAGATTAAAACGTAATTTTTTCCTTTCTTTTTGTAAATAAAAAAATGGCATTTCTCAACTTGTAAAAATAGCAAGTACAAGTTTTTGCAGTTCCTGATTTGATCAGTCAAGGTGTGAGGTCTCTGCTTTAATGCTACATGTACACTGGCATCATCACATTTTAAAACAATGTGAGTGGAGCATAGGCTGCGCTCTTCTTTTTTAAATATAAATAGCCTCGGATTTCTTTAAAGTTCAAGCACTTAAAGTATGCGGAGAATTACTACGCAGGTACATATTTTTCTTTTTGCTGTGAGTTTTTCAAGCCTGTTGGTCATGCACGGAGGTTTTTATATAAATTGAAAATGCATGTAGAAAAATATTTTCGTGTACAGAAAAAAAAGCTATGACTTGGCTGTACTCTGTACTGCTTAAATAAGTATATAATTCTACCTCGGCTTGTTTTTTAGTGAAATACTGATGAGGATACATCTCATTTTTTTAAGGAACAAAGACACAATTGTGGTGGTGGTGATCATCTAAGTTAATCTGATACTTTTTAAGAAAAAATATATAAGTAGAGAAGGAACACAAACGATGCGTTGAAATTTTTTTTTCTACATTTGCCACAGACGAAGAAAAATCAGGAATCGTGTAAACTGTTGCTTCCCACAATGAATATCATGTTCAGTTCATGTACAGAGATTTACAGAGCACGTCGTCAGTCAGTCACACACAATTTTTTTGTATCAACTTTTTAAAAAAAATAAAATAAAAAAATCTTCCTACAATATAACCAGCAGGAGTGTTTGAGCCGTCGTCGTCAACATAATCGCCCCACTCTTTGGTAGCGTTTTCATAGAATAACAGAAACTAGGAGTGAACTCGATAGGAAGGAAGAAAGGAAAGAAAAAACTAGAGCTGTTACGTTATTACTGCTACGGAGTTAGTTCAAAGTACAATCTAAGAGAGCAATCTCTCGAAAATCTTCACAAAAGCAGAAAGGAAAAGGAACGGCAACGGCAACAGCCTCTCTCTCTCTTCAGTTCAGACTTTCCTTTTTTTTCTTCTCTCCCCACTTAAGTGAGTCTTGTGTGAGTGGAGTCGTCCACCCGCCAGATTCTAGGTTCGTATGTCTCCCAAATAGCCAGTAAAACTTGACTTTACAACCTTCATATAAATTTTATTTTATTACCTGTCCGTCATTCATAATAATAGCGAGAGATCTGAATCAACGTGTTGCTTTTCCTTTAAAAAAAGGAAAGGAATACGGAATCCATGCAAAGTGGTGTGGTGCTGCTGAGAGGAGATCGAGCCACAAAAAAAGTTTTTTTTTCTCGACTGCACAGTAGTTGCAGTTGTAGTGTGAGGAGGGTTGGATTGTGGGCTGGGTTTTGACTTTTGACAGTCAACTTTTATTTTATAAATACGAAAGAAGAGAGAGAGAGAGTGATGTGGATTGTACGAGAAATAATACTTAACTATATTTTTTATGTACTCTCCGCTATTAACTAGCCATAAGCAAATAAAGCAAATGGGCAATAATTTGGCATTATGATTCATCACCTTATAAAGAAGAGTCCTCCTTCTTTATTTTAGGGCTATGCCAAAATATTAAGTAATTCTGATGTAACTCAACTCAACTACTGCGAGAGGGTTGCTTTTTTTTATTTGTGCTAGTGCGCGGAGCCACTTTTGAAGGGGATGAAAAAAAAAGAATTTTTTCTCAGCAGCTTTTCCAAGAAAAAAAAAGATTTCAATGAAGCCAAAGCTACTGCTGCTTGTGCTCTGCGAAAAAAAGTTACAGTAGGTACTTCCCTTTTACTACTTGCCAGCGATTTTCTTTTTGATTCACTTTCCCCCAGTGCATACCTCCACCACTGATATGGTGTGTGGTGGTATGCGTACAACATAATCAACATCCGGTATGCTGAGAGCAACCAAAAGATGAGCTTTTTTTTAGTGCGGCGACGACAGTCCCTTCGCACCATGTAACTTTTGTAATGCTAAAAATTGACATTCCGTGTGCCTCGAAAAAAAAGAGACAGGCAGAGAGTACGGAATGTCACTTTTTTTATCTTTTTTTTTGTCTCCGTTCCACCATTTTTACTTGAAATTTTTGTGTCAGAAGGAAAAAAAAGAGAAGAATGCCATGTAATATGAAGTGTAGTATATGCTCTCCATTGAAACTCATAATAAGTTTGGTTTATCATCATCATCGGAAAAGGTTATTATCAGATCAGGAGTAAGACCTTTTCCTCTGTGCTGGTTCTCACGGCAGACAACTTGCTTAACTGTGATGAGCGTGTCGCATTATTAGGAGGAGGATATAGGCACATACCTGGGATGGCATTTTTTTGTAGCATTTCGTCATATGGTTCTTCTAAAGAGCAGAAAAAATATATAAATGAAAGAGTCGTCATTAAAGATATTACCTGAAAACACGCTTTTTCCTCTTATTCCGTGAGCGTTCTCATACGAAAAAGTGTAAAAAAAAGCGCTGCACACATGTCAACTCTATTTTTTTCGAAGGGGTAAAAAGTTTGTTAACTTAAATGTTGGCATTTTGTTTGTGTTTATATGAGCTGAGAGGAGCTTCTTCAGCGTGTTTAGTGAGTAATAAATAAGAAATGAGGCAATTGACAATAGTAGTCGCGTAGTGAAGCCAGTGGAATTGGAAGGTTGTTAAAGATGGCTAAGGAGAAGGGAAAAATAATGAGGATAGAAAGCGGCAGAGCCAGTTGGGCGCACGGTTGTTAAGATAAGGAAGCTGATAAGCAGGTAAATGAGTTGTCTGATTTCAGAAAATGATTCACTCACTCACTCAGACTCGGTCTTACTATTCCATGGCGTAATGTCGCTCTTACTATGAATTTTCGCTATTGTCTCTTCTCTTCACAGCGCTTTCGTAGCGAACACACGGTGCTCGTGCATACGCTTTCCTTTCATAATAGGATTAAATTGGCAATTTTTTTTGGCGCTCATTACTACTACCGATGCAATTTTAGCGCACATTCTTCATTTAATTAAAGCCAGAAAAATATTTCCTTTTCGGTGTACGTCAGCTTTACAGTTTAAATGGACTTTTTTTTACAGGTGCACTCATTTTTTGCGACAGTTCTGACAAGACCCACGCTCAAAAGCGTGGTGTCATCTTACTACCTCCAAAAATCTAAATAGCCGCCTTTAATTAACTATCAGCTCTTAAATTGACAGCCTTGTAGGTCTGCATTTTTCATTCAGCTGTAAAGCTTGCTCTTGCTCAAAACGGACTTTAAAAAAGTTAACGAACGAGCGAGCGCTCTCCTATATATCCCCCACATTTTTTTAGCAATTGAGGAAAAGTCATGTTCGTCAGCTTTATATTTTTTCCTGATATGATATCAAATATCAGAAAATTACCAGCTTTTTTGATATTCCAAACATTAGGTATGATAGG
>JAHZND010001589.1:0-10835 GCA_027744115.1 Acrocyrtus sp. NNG-2020 | reverse complement strand
CCACTTCAGTCTAGTCCCATTTTTAGAAGCGTGTAGCCCTTTAAAAAACCCCCGAATATTGGCCGCTCGCATCTGCATCAGTCCATTTCGCATCATTTTCTTCCACTCGAAAGAAAAATCTTGTCGCAGACAAAAAATAATAATATTATTGGCATTCTATCAGCTGACAAAAGAAGATGGCGAGGACGGGATGTCTACCAAAACGATTTTTTTAGCATGGCGTGCAGCTCCCTGAAAAAAAATATATTTTCTGTTGTCCCCTTTTTTTCTCGGCTTGTTTTGTTGTGCAAACGGAGTGAAAGTGCCCCCGTCCATTTTTTTTATCCTTTTGCTGTTGTTACCACAACAAAAAACGGGACAAGAGAAAAAACGGGTATAGAGAGAGTGGAGTGAACCCAAACTCGAAAGCACACACATTTTTGGACAGGATTTCACAAAATAATATTTTTCCAGTGCGCTCAATGTTTTTTTTCGGGTTGCTAGGGAAAATATATTATTATTACTTAATATAAAAAGGATATGTATTTACGGGAGCTGATAAGCCGAGAATAATGGGCTCCCATACCAAAACCAACCTCTCCGCACTTTTCAAAAAAAAGTTCAGTGTACAATCCTTTAAAAAAATGAGGTGGATCGGAGAGGAATGCAAACAAGTATATTTTTTTTTAAAATGGCTTCACTCATACACACCTCGACGAAGGGGGACAGGTGTGCACACATAAAAGTCCCTGTTTAAAATTATTACTTTTGAGTGAGCTCGGAACATATGAGTAGGTTGACAAAATATGTTTTAGCACCCTCCCGTGCACACACATCCGGGCGGCGGAAGTAAAAGTTGCTGTTTAGCGGGAGAGTATAAAAAAAACTTTAAACAAGAAAATTAATTAAGCTCACTGCCAATTTGTGAGTTAAATATTTGCGGGAGCTGGAATGTGCCCGTGCTCTGTTGACAATGGCAAATTGACACAGTTTAAAAAAAATACAAAAAAATATATTTTTGTCTTTTGGCTTTTGTCCTCGCAATCCTTTTCAGAAGAGAGAAGGATATATTATAGTGGAAAAAAATTGTAGCCGTATCCTGAAATTTTTGTCTTTTGTTTTGTTTTTTTATTTGGCGCGTGCATATTTTATATTCTATTTACTCGACACAATACAGCGCCCATTATTACGGGAAGGAGGATAAGCTGGCAATTGGAGGAAGAACTCCTTTTTATTATTATTGCATGTCCGTAAAAAGGCGCTTTCCCACTTCTCCCACTTCTCCTTACCCTCTCTTGTCTCCTTCGTTTTTTGGAGGAGCTGGAGAAAAAAAATGCTTGGAGCAAAAAAAAAGTTGTGAGCTGGAGAAAAGGAGAGGAAGGAGCACACTTTTTTTATTTTCATTTTTTTCTCCGGAGCTGGAGGGAGGGAACAATATAATGCGGTAAAATATATCTGGACATGGACACCGAAAAAGCTGTCTATTTTTCTGCAATGGCAAAAATGTCTCCTCAAATCCATAATATTTTTGCAAGGGGCCAAGTGAGGTGAGCGCCACCGTTTTCTCACTGAGGTAGGGCGACGACAACAAAAAATAATTGTGAATGGGCTGGATTTGTTTTTTTAAAAGCAGTTTAGTAAATGTGCTTTTACTTTCAGCAGATTTATTATTTTCTGGCTTAGCTGGAGTTTTTTTTAAAAGCAGTTTAGTAAATGTGCTTTTACTTTCAGCAGATTTATTATTTTCTGGCGTAGCTGGAGTATCAGTTCGGCTGGAGAATAAAATTGCTGGAGAGAGAGGGAAAAAAGTAGCTGTTAACTTTTAGCGATATTATTTTTATGGGGGCTTCGTCCAACATTTCTGCAGTGGGAGAGGGGAGCACTACTTTTTGTTTGGGGTTGCCACTCACTCAACTCGAAAATAGAATAAAAAAGGAGTTTTTTGAGCCGTAGTCACTTAGCACTACTGCAGTCCTGTTGTTCCGGTTGCTATGGGAACCGGGGTCATAACAAAAAAGGGAAGGAGAGAAGAAAAAAAAGTTGGTAAAAAATATATTTTTTTTGTTGGAGGGAGAGGAGTGAAGAGGCGTCCATTTTAGCAGCGGCGGAGCAGCAAACGGTAAAAATGTTGTAATATGCGGACTGCTATGAAAATTTTGGTACGGGAGCGCTGGAGAGAGAAGAAAAAAGGGGAAATGAGAGCTGGAGAAGAAGAAGGGAGCTCTTGCTCCGCATGAAATATGAAGGAGGGCGAGAGGGAGAGAAAAGGTAAAAAAGGAATTGAGCGGTTGCTGTTGCTGGAGAGTGGAAAAATGGAGCTGAGCTGAGATAAAAGGAGAGCAGGAAAATGATGATGAGAGGAGTAGAAAATGAGTGGAAAGTGGAAATGTCAGCTCATCACAAAAGACTTTGTCCAGTCTCTGGAGTAGACTCGGCTGCACTGGAGCTCGAGCATTACTCCATAAAATAGTAAAATGTGATGGATGCGGAGAAAATGCTGTTCCAGCTCTCCAGACCTTAAAAGGAGCTGCTCCTGGTTTGGGAGGAAACCATGCCGCGCAAAAATATGAAGCTGTGTTGTAGCTGCTGTGTCCACGATGAGCACGGAAGCGCTCAAAACCTTGAAAAATTAACTTTTTGATCCAAGTTCCAAGCCAGGTTATGGCGCAGAGGCTGGAAAAAGAGGACTCTGCTCCTCTTTCTACCTCTTTTCAGATCATCATTTCCCCGAGAAATCAGAGCGGGAAGTTTGAGCTCCTTTTCAAATATTGAGAGCGGAAAAAAAGATGAAATCGTCTCGTGTCACATTTTCACTCTTCCTCAGAAATTCTATTATCTCCGCCCATTAGCCTCCTAACGGCCAAAAAATTGCCAATTTCACCTCTAAAAAATATATGCGCAATGTACGAGCTCCTTCTCCTCTCATCATTACCAAATGATGATGGCTCAATAAACAACTTCTTTTTTCCTGGAGACTACTCACCCTTTCCTTCCGTTTCCCTACTGGAGCTCTTCCATGGAAAAGAGAGCGAGAAAATGTTTTTTTTCTCCAGCAGCCCCCAAAGCTTTTTAACAAGGGAAACGATTCCCGTTTATTTCCCCATGACAGGCTAATGATGTTGATAGTCCTAATTAAACTGCTTCTACGGAAACTCGTCCTTCTATTTCCGCTGGAGACAGAGCAAGAAATTTGTCTTTTTAAAAAGTAAATCAGTGTCAGTCAGCCGAAAAGAAAGAAAATTTGGTTGAAGCCTGAAAAAATAGTTGGTTTGTGCGAGTGGGAGCTGCTGTCCTTTCCTGTCTTCTAATTAGAAAGGACAATGACATTTCTCCTCCCCAGCTTTTTCTCCTTTTCTCCCCACCGCCCTGAATTTTTCATGAGCTGAGTGGCTCCCACATTTCCACTCTCACTCGCCTCTACTACATTAAAAAATTGGTTTTCCTCCTCCTCCTCCGCAAAAATTGAGAAAAAAAACTTTTCCTCCAAACTGATTTTTGTCCTTTTTTGCAAGGAAAGTGGACTTTTTGAAGGAAAAGTTGAAGTTTATTTTGCACGTGCTAGAGCGCGTCCTTTTTTCTGGACACATTACAGACCCGGACATGTAATTAGAAATGGGCTATCCAGTATATGGAGGAATTGAAGCTGACATGTGGTGGTATGGCAGTATTCGATATATATTTTGGGAGGCGATGTGAGCACATTGCATGCAGCAATCGCATGACACGCTACAAGACATGGAAATTTTTGTTGTAAGGCTGTGGGCAAAGGGAACCAGTAATTCCAGCTAAGGAGAAACGAAAAAAAATTTTTTTTTTGTTTGACAGGGACAATAGAGCTCTGGAGAGTATATATTTATTTTCCTGGAGGAAAGGACTTTCGGCTACATTTTCTCTTCTTGCACGCAGCCATGCATGCAATGCATTTTTCTCCAGGAGAGCTAAAAAGCTTGTCCAGTGTAAATTATGCAGACGAGAATTTTTTTTCAGCTGAGTCCTCTTCTCTCCACAAAAAAATAAGCGTTGTTTTGCTGGAAAAATAAAGGAGAGGCTCCAGCGCTGGAAACATGGAAGGTAGAGTTTATACTTTTGAGGGGAGGAACTTAGCTCTGCTGCTCTCTGAGAAAAAAAGGACAAAAAAATTATGAAAATGTGTCATCTCCAGAAAACAAAATTGTCAGTTTATTTAAGGAGTAGTCCCATTTAGCTCCGTATTTTTGACGTCCACATGTCTGGATGTCTCCCTGTAGAAAAAAAACATTTTTTTCCCTGCTGCATCCGATCAATGCATTCAAAACTAAAGTGAATGGGACAGCACATGCGATCCAGCAATTTCCAGAGTGCTCAAGCAAAAGCCAAACCGTTCCCAGGAAAGGCTCTGGAAAAAAAATGAATCATGCTCCAGAGCAGTAAAAAAAATATTTCCAGAATTAAAGTAGCAACTTTTTCTAAGTAAAATTTATTTTTTTTGTCTCAGGTGAGGACCCTGTTCGTCAGTGGCTTGCCAATGGATGCAAAACCCAGAGAGCTGTACCTGCTATTCAGGGGATATGGAGTGAGACAGAAACTTCACAAATAATTATCATTTTTAACTGATTTTTTGACATTTTTCTCTGCAACTCTCTTTTATTTTTGTAGGGCTATGAAGGCTCTCAGCTCAAAGTGACCAGCAAAAACGGGAAGACGTCTTCAGTAAGTTTGACTTTTATTTATTTTGGCGTTTTAGTGTCGCCTGTCCCGGTGGCGCCTTGCCTTTCATATTATTTCTGTGGAAAGTTTTTTTTGTGTGTTCGGAGGAGTGGCTTCCTTTGAAAGGAAAGCGGATGATTAATACGAGTATAATTGGAGAGTAAACATTTTGCTAATTGGCAGTGTGTTTGTTTTTTGTGTGCAGCCGGTGGGATTCGTAACATTCAACACGAGAGCAGAGGCAGAGGCAGCGAAGCAGGTTCTCCAGGTAAAACCCACACAAAATATCTTTTTCTCGAGCTGATCTCTCAAAACGCAAGCGATTTTCCTTCGAGTTGCAAAATAAAATGTGAACTCAAAATTTCTAAATAAAAAAAAACTCTGCCCAAACAGTTCTCAAATTTACAATCTGAATTTTGACTAAAAAAATCGGAATATTTTTTTGTTTGATTGTCTTAAGTAAAAAAAGTAGTAAATTTGTAAGGTACGTGTAAAAACAATTTTTTTTTAAATTACTTGTAAATTTTAAAGTCAGTTAAGTTTTGCTGTAAATAATGTTTGGTGATATGAGAGGAAGTAGAAAGAAGCGAGGGAAAAGGCTCCGAAATATGTTGCGAGTTTTATGGTTAAAAATGTTTTGTGGGTTGTCTTGTGTGCGTCTGTCGGTGTCTGGCTAAGTGCAATAGTGAGTGTTCCCATACGAAGGAGCGAAGGCCTTCGTATTTTCTCTTTACTACCTTCTCTTCTCTCTCAATCTATTTCCCCTCACCTTTGACCGCTACTCTTTTTCCCTCCAAAAAAACTACTCCCTTATTTAATTACGCTTACTAGAGACATCCATCTAGAGCTCTCTCATTTTAACTTAACGCTCCTCCTCTTCTCCTTTTTTAACGCTTTCTTTCCACCATTTTTTCCCTACGAGAATCAGATTACGGAATCTAACTGAAAACTGTTTTTTTCTGTGACAAATTTTGAATTTGCAGCCCTTGGCGGTCCGTTCTTTGCTGGAGCTCCTGACTTGTGGCCAGCCCCACTGGCATATTCGAATACTGCAGCTGCAGCGGCGGCGGCAGCAGCAGCGGCTGAGCTTCAAGGAGGCCTTCAAGCACCGACTCTGGTCCATCCTGCCTTACATCCTCAGGTGCCACTCCGATCCTTCTTCTGAATTTAAAAAAAAACAACGAAAAAGAATTTTTTCAACTAAAGCAAAGAAAAATCAAGTTTCAAGTTTTTTCTTCTCTCTATCCCCCTCAAAAAAAAGAACAAATTTTAGTTGAGAAAAAAGAATTTTTGCTAGTCGTTTTTCCCCAAAAAGTAAAAAAAAACTAAAATTTCCCGGGAATTATCTTGTCGTCATAAAAAATGTTTTAATTCTGCTCTGCTACTACTCCTACTAAAAATAATTTTTATTCTAAACTATTGCAACATCTCCAAACCTTCCACTTAATTATTTTTATTTCCTTTACTCTCTGAGAACAAAGCTCATATGCTTATCCGTCAAAAATATGTCCAATTCTCATTTCCTGTGAAAAAAGTGTTATCAGAAAAGGAACCAGACTCTCGCTTACTAAAAATCTAGCTATTTCCACCTCGTCTCTCAAATTTGTATTTGCCGTCGCATCTTCTCGCTCTTCAACTTCAAAATTTTACTACGTCGGGGGAACCTCAAAAAGAAACAAAATTTTGCTTAGTAAATCTTTTTACAAAATTTATTAGCCAGCTCGAAAAAAAAATTCGCAAATTTGTACTAATTCGAATCCACACACACAAACACTCAAATTCTCCTTCCCGTACCAAAAATAAGTAAATTTTTATGATTAGGCAGGAAACTCTAGAATCTCTTTTTGTCAGTTTTTCCAACTTTGAAAAAGTAAAAAAAAGATTTTGTGGTGGACACTGCTACACATCATCAATTTCTGTCGCAACTCGCAAAAAAAGTCTACTGCTTTCTCTGGGTCCGTCCCAACACCACAACACACCGAATCACATACAGTAGGACAATATTTCCTCAAAAAATGTCATACAAAAAATTTAATTAAATTTAAATTTAATTTTATTATCCTAAGTTCAGTTTTTTATCTTTTATAGTTCCGTTTTCTTTTCATTTTTTTAACTCACTCCATAAAAAATGAGTATTTAAAAACTAACTACTTATTTTTAGTTTTTCCTATTCTACTTTTTTTATTATGATAATTGCTCACTGTGTTGTCCCGACAAAAATTATTAACTGGCCAAAAAGAGCATTTATAATTTTTTGAGAAAATTTTGCTTTCCTCTTTTTTATTTTTTGGGTCTTGATAAGCACTGCCAACCACTCTTTCTCTCTCTTTCTCTTCTTCTATCTTCTTGTAGCCTCACTACTAACATTTTTTCTTGAAGAAAAATGTGTTATCTGCCGCTGATAAGAGATAAAATGATAAGTGAAAGCACCAAGAGCAAGACTTTCGTTTACTTCTTTTACTAACTGAGCCAGTTGAAGTGACTAAAAATTAACCAACTTTTATTTATTTTTGTTGAGGTGCGATGCCAATAGAACAAGAAATTTGCATGCGCTATAACTTTACTAAACTTTTTTCGAGAATGCCGCTAGGTAGAGCTGCTGCCGCAATTAAGGAATGGAAAGCGAAAAAAATGAGTTTGCTGTTTTTACTTTTTTCCTTTTTTGTTACCCTCCACGCCTCTCGTCGTAAAAACTAGAGTGCCCTGCGCAGACCTTCAGTTCGATATATTTTTTTGTTGAGCACTGTGGAAAAAAGGAGGAGTGTGCAAAATATTTTTGCAGTAGTTAAAGTGAAATTCATTCAAGAGCACCATATATGCCAGCAAAAATATAAAGTAGGTAGGAAGAATGAGCGCGACAAAAAAGTCCAAAATTGCCAACTGAGCCTGGACAGTGATGCGAGAGCATTTTTATTAGTTCACTCAGCCCCACCGACACCCACTCATGGTCAGTCCAGAAATAAGTAAAAGAAAAAAAACTCAGCTGCAATTACACCCCTGCCAATTCATTTTTTTAACCTCCCCCGTCCAAACCCCAACCACCATGTCCATCGCCAGTGAGGAACAGTGGCTCGATCGCGACTGTGTCCTCAGCTCTCACTAAATTTCCCGAGGATGTGAAGGCTAAAAAAATATTTTTAAAAATTTGCATTTTTATTCTCTGACCAACAACGGCTGTCCACGAAATACCTCTCACCTTTTAAAAAAATCACCACAATCCTATCAGCAATATTTTTTTTCCTCCACAGCCATCCACCTCCCACCTTCACACTAGATGGTGGCAGTGGTAAAAAAAGCTTTTTTTGCAAGAGTACATTTTAAAATAAATTTCTCGCGCTCTCATCTCTCAGCCTAAAAATTTAAGATTTGTGTCCCCTTTTGATGTTCGAACTAAAAAGAATTTGTAATTTCACCGCCGAACACTTTACTTTTCGTACTGCCATCACCTCAGTCACAAAGTTGCATTCGAAAATATCTTTTTATTATTATTATTCTGCATTGCCATAAAAAACTCTAATTTTCAAGTCAACTTTTAAGTCATTCCAAAAACAAGGATTGTGCAAAAAAAATTGTAGGGCAGGATGTAAATAATTTTTTTAAAAAATCATTCCGTTGCACACTGTAACTATTTTTATATTTTTTTCTGTCTTGTCCAAAAGTCCGGAAAAAGAATTAATTATAGTTTTTTTGGTGTCCTCTCTCTCTCACTCTCTCTATCTCTTTCTCTCTAAAAAATAATTTCTCAGTTTTTTGCTGTTCTTTTTCTCTGTGTGTGACCTTCCTCATTTTTCGTTGGATTATTTGAATTTTCTTTTTTTGTTTTTTGTTGACAAGTCTGTAAGACGATCGTAAAAAAAACTAAAAAAATTTTTGACAGCAAGCGTTGACACTTGGGGCTCCTGCACTTCACGCGAGCATCCCTCATTTGTTGCCTTCACCATCCTTGGCATCTCCGGTGGGCTCTGCATGTTCACAGCCAATTGGTAGTCATGCCCCCTGCTCCACACTTTTCGTCGCTAATTTGTGGAGCCTTCATTACGGAACAAGAGTTAAAAGATATTTTTGGAAGGTAAACACTTCTCTCTCACAAAAAATACCAATCCAAAAATGCCAAAAAAACAAAAAAGTTTTTTCCCCACCTTCAAAGAAAAAAGTTTTTTTTCTTCCCTCGTTATTTACTTAAAATTTATTATTATCCCAGTCAATTATTTTTTAGTAAGTTTATTTATTTTTAATTGGGTCAATATTCTCTATCTCTCTCTCTCTTTTCTCTTCACTTTTTTTTAAATTTTGTTAGTAATTGTTTTTTTTACGAAAGTTGATTAATAATTTTTGTACCGTATCACCACCACCTCCACTGTCTCCACCTTCACCAGCAATTTAAATGAACTCACCAACAGCAATCTGCAATTGTTTGCAACTTAGCAACCGCTGTAATTCATCACCACCACCACCGCCACAATCAATTTAATTTTTAATTTTCACTGAGAGCAACTCCAGTTAATTTAGTTCAACTTAACTGCTAGGAACAATTAAAATTAACTCTCTACTTTTGTGTGTGTTTTTGCAAACACTCTCTAGTTTGTAGCCAACAACTAAAACAAAATTATTTTTTTTTACATTTTTTGTCCTCTTTCTCTGCCGCGCGCGCGCGCCCTCTTTTTCTCTCTCTCTTTCGCTCTCGCCACAAAAAACTCGAACAAAAATTTGCATTTGCTAACCGAAACAAAAAAGTTTTAAAAATAGTTTTGTGCAAAAAATTCGTAAAATTTGTGTAGGGAAATTTTGTTTGCACTAGCTGACATTTGACTAGAAGCGCCTGCGACGAAGAGCTAACAATTTTTTTAAGTTTCTGTGCCCTTTCACACGAGCAAATTAATCTTTAAAAATGTTTTTTGTAGTTTGTTGGCGTTGACGCACCTTTTCGGTAATAAAGTCATTTCTGTTTTCACAAAGACACGGCCACTCAGAGTGATGCGTAGTAGCATTTTGGAAGGTGAGCTGGTGCAGAGTGCTTCGCTATTTAGAGTAGGGCAGCGTTTTGGAAGGGCTGAGAATGGGGAGCCGGAAGGAGATAAGCTCAGCCGGAAAAAGTTTAGGTGAAAGAGTGGAGCGGAAGGTGTTGAGTAGGCTCATCGAGTAGGAGCGTTGATAAGAGTGGTGGAAGGTAGGAAGAAAGCTGGAGAGTTTTATTTTGAAAAAAAGTTTTTGTTTTCTCCTCCCCGTCTGGTGGAAAGACGTAAAAACGCGAATTTTTTTCTATTTTTCTTCTGATTTTCGTTTTCGTACTTTTGAGAAGTAGTTAAAAAGGTGACAAATTTGTTTTTAGAGAAAGTGTAGTTGGAGGAAGGGTGTGTAGGTGGGCGGAGAACTAACGTGACTTTGTTTTGTTTGTTTTTGGGGTGGGTTTTGTTGTTGCAGCTTCCCTGGTTTCAGCAGACTGCGGTTGCACACGAAAGGAGGTAGCCCGGTGGCGTTTGTGGAGTACGTGGACGTGCGGTGTGCCACCCAAGCTATGGCTGCGCTGCAAGGCTCCTTCCTCCGCTACTCGGACCGGGGCGGGATTCGTATTGAATATGCAAAAACTAAAATGGCAGAAGTGAATGGGCCGACTAGCGTCGTGCTCACCACGGCGAATAACGGCACCCTCAACGGACACAATCCTCAGTACAACCATGTAAATCACTTCAATGCTACTCTTCAAAGCACCACCACTTCCCATCACGATTTCAGCCCCCCTGACCATTCCAGCACCTCTAGTGCAAACAACAACCCTCACTTCCATCGATACCTCGTCAATGCTGTCTAATCAATTCCTCTCTCTCAATTCTATTCTCTTTTCTCTTATGCCATGCGCATACCTATTTACCCACTTTGCCGCTCTCCGGCAAACACCTCCAATCAATCTATCTATCAGTCAAATTATCAAGCCTACAGAGAGCTCCGTTTTTTGCGCTATCTCAGTTTACCCCGTGTAACCTTTCACCCCAAAAAAATCAATCTTTTTTTTAAAAAATAAACTGCACTCATATGAGTCCCTCTCTTTGACTAAAGTTAACTCAATTAACCTTTTAACAGTTGAGCTCTCGAAATAATTATTTTTAACTTTAGTCCAATATTTCCGTACTAAAAATGTGTGCGAGTGGAACGCCCCGAATAGCGCCAAGTAG
>JAHZND010001588.1:0-11248 GCA_027744115.1 Acrocyrtus sp. NNG-2020 | reverse complement strand
ATTTTCCCCAACAAGAGCTTCTCGATACTGTCATCAAAAACAGAAGAAAAGCGAGAAATAGATCTGCTGAGAAGTGTTATTTTTTTTCCTTTCCACTTTACTCGCCCACCAGCAAAAAAAAGATCCATCTCATTTATTTTTTTCTCCTCTTTTTTTCTCTCTTGTCAAAAACAAAAAAAATTGTGCTTGTTACGATACGACTGCCGAAAGAAATATCATTGGAGATATATTTTTTGCAGGAGGGAACAATAGTAGCCGACATTCTGCGCAGTGATACTGATCATATATTGATAGTGTTTGTGGAGGATGGGATGGGATGCTGCCAATGCACATAATAGTAGGTAGTAGGTGGATACTCACTTATTTCATGCTCATTATAAGAGAGCAGAAACCACTTCTCTGTCTCTCTCGCTGCTTGTGACTCTGACTTCCACAAAAAAATATCCGACTTTTTTTTTGAAAGAGACAACGACAACTGCAGAGAAATCAGGCGGAGATGACTACACAGCCAAGCAATTATACGGGCTGCAGTGTAATAATAGCTATCATCATCTTTACAATTTCATCCTCTTGTTAACTTATTTTTTCTTACTGTTACGCCCGTTGTTAAACTTGGGATGATGACGGTGTTAGTGGAATGGGAATTGTAAAAGGATAAATCATTAAATGAGCACAATAGTAAAATAATAGATTTTCGCTGAGAATTGAGCAGAGAAGTTGAAGATAAAAAAAAAGAGATGAGAAGACCTCACACAGACCAAAAAAAGCCAAAAACAGTGGCGCGTTTGCTTTCTTTTAAGGGAATGGAGTTTACTGTGAGTGCTCTTGATCCTTTTCTTCTCTTTGGAAATATAAAAAAAGTTTTTTTTATTATGATGCCATTTGCAAGTTTTTGGGCAAACATAAGTATTATAATGACTTTATAGAGAGTTGACAGCAAAAAAAAGTTTTTTTTACTGACAAACCCAGAGCAATCGAAAACTTTGGAAATGCATGAATAATATATTTTTATTGTTTGATCTTCACGCATTGAGCAATTATAAGTTGTAAATTGGACCGTAATAATTTGTGGGAGGAAATCGTAAGACAATATTAAAGTCTTTGGAAGAATAAAAAGTTTTTTAGGGCTAATTCATTAAGATATCGCATTAAACTATTTTTTCAGGGAAGGGAAAAAAGAAGTTTTTTCTCTGTGTATTGAGCCATTTTGGAGGCATGTTGAAGTTTCCGAGAAAGATGGCTGAATTTTTTTTGGCTTCCTCTGTGAAAAGCGTCAGAGATCAGAGAATGTGTATAAGGAGGGCCAGGAGCCACCAGGAAAAATAGGAAGGAAAAAGAAAATGTCCGGACTATTTTTGGAAGAATTTGACATTCAGGTCCCGTCACTTGTCATAAATTTTACACTGATCCCTAATACCTTCTCTCTCTCTCTCTCTCTCTCTCTCGAATATGTGTAAGCCTGAAAGCTTTTTTTCACCCCTTTCCGAACCAGAGCACATTCACCATCTCTTGTCAGAAAAAAAAATATGAAGGAAGACTCGTGTGCTTTTGCCAAACACATGCCTAGCTCCTTTTCATGCTTTTGTGCTCCAGTTCCAGACACTGCGGTGGAAGGAAAAAAAATGTATTTCTCAGGAAAAGGCGTATTTTTTGCGGTAATGCTCAAAAATATACACGAAATATTCCAATAATAAGTGAAAAAAAGGAGAAGTACACTGTGACGAACGAGGAGACTGGAACGACCTGTGCAAATGCAAGAACAAAAGAGGAAGTATTTTTTCTCTCCTTCTTTTACAGCTGTGATCAGAATTTAAAATCTTGAAAGTATTTCCTTGTTCTCGTTTTCTCTTGAAGAAATATGTATTTTGACTTCGTGCACCGAAATGGAAATTCTATGACTATTTTTTTTCCTTCTCTCTCGCCATACACTGTACGTAATGAGATGGATTTGAATTCGAGAAACCTTCTCCTTCGCAAGAGAAAAAAATAATGCTAAGTATATACGGCGGGATAGTTTATGGAAGTGGGAAAATGGTAAAGTTATATGTGAATGCTAAAGAGGGTGTGGGTTTCCAACAATTTTTTATTTTAAAATCCCAAAGATATCTTCAGGATATTTATTTCTGTCAAAATTATATCCAAAGAGTTTAAGTGATGATGACTGCGCTCCGTTTCGGCTCACTGACTCCACATCTCTTCCTTTTCCTCCTTGATCCGCCTTGTTCTTGGGGAAAAACCATCTGAATCAATGAGACCAAAAGCAGACATAGAAAAAGAAAAAAGTGCGTTTTTTGTATTCCATGAAAAAAAAATTGCCATGAAGAAAAGAGGAAGACAATGCTATGCTACTGTGGTGGATCAGCATAATAATATGCATGGAAAGGGAGAATATATTTTTTCCCGGGACTATTCCATTTACAATTAAAATGAAGAATAAAAAATTCCGCTCCAAGTAGTATAGCTGACTTTTTTAGCTGAGGAGAAAATGGGTGGTGGAATGATACAATATTTAATAGAATAGGAGTATATTACGCTACGAAAATTGGTAGTGATCGGGAAAGAGAGATAAAAAATTATTCATTTCGAATGTGTCAATCAAGCCTCCAGATATATATTTTTCAGTGGTGGAAGCGCAATACGATATCACTACCACTTCTGTTCTCGTCCGCCGCTCAAAAACCGATAAGGGATAGTCGTGCCGTGGCATGAAGAAGTAGAAAAAAAATTGTAAGCAAAGAGTGAAAAAATAGGGTTGAGGGAAGAGATATGGCCATATTCAGTGGGGAAGTTTTAACGTTGAACAGAAAGGAATATGTTCATTCCTCAGCTCAATTTCAACTTCATCATCCATATTGAATAAGGATGAAAAAAAAATATTGAAAAGAGTGAGTAAAAATTAAATGAATGTTGAATGGAAAAGTGAGATTGAGTGGAAATCGAGAAAGACTGGAGGAAATTAGTAGGAACCTCAATTCTTTGTAAAAAAAATCTTGTGCGGAGAAAAAATATGCATAATTGAAACTGAAATGGGATATTGGAAAATATCAAAAGCTGCCCCTGCTTGACAACTTTTTTTTTCGAGAAGAATTGAATAATTTTTTCGTTTAATATCTCATTACAAAATCCGTAGAAAAAAGTCAATTTTTTTCTGAAAATGACTCATGATTTTGCTAATAGTTTTTTTTTCAGTAGCAGAGGAGAAGGCCACACTTGACAGCCTCTTAAACTAAAGTGCCGTACATGCTGAAAAAAGCGTGATATAGCAGTTGTGTGGTAATGAAGGGTTTAATTTGAATGCTAGATTTAGGATCAAATTCGAAAATTATCTTTCTCCGGCAGGAACATGAAAAATGCGCAGAGAATGAATCTAATCATGACTTGTCCTACGCAGGAAGAAGCCAGAGAAGAAAAAAATCCTATTTTCATGCATAATTACTGCCTTCCGATTGCCTGCCTCGTAGTGATTGCATAAAGCTGGAGTGGCGTATTTCCTAAAAGAGAAAGTTTTAAATCAAAGTTTCGCATTTTCCCTGTTTCAATTCTAGTAGCAGCTCCAAAGGAGGAATAAATATTGTATGCAAATTTAAAACAGAGAAGCCAAAGCCGGAACGAAAATTAGCTGCAAAATGGTGAAGCTCTGTAGAGAAAAAGAGATCGAGTCGGTAGTGAAAATTTTCCGTACAGTTTCCACTTGTAAATGTATATATTGAATAAAAATGAACGTAAAATATTTATGTATACAGGGCAAAGGCAGTTTCATCTGTCACTTGTATTTTCCCTTGTCTATCCGTATCCCACACCACCACTAGCACTTCTTTTTCGAGAAAATAAGAAGGAGAGAGAAAAAAGCAATTTTTTCTTTTTTTTTCGTAAGGGGAGGAAGAAGGATTTTTTTGGTGGTGTAAAGTATTTTCTTTCTCTCTGTAAGAAACTTGCATGGCCTGGGAGTGTAGACGCCTTATCATCGTTTATGATACGCCCATTTGCCTTTCTCATCTTATTTTCCCTTCCTCTTCAGCTTTTTTTAAGTAAGGGTTTTTATATATCAGACGAAAACAGAAATCAGCAGGAATAAAAAAAGGAAGGAAATGGATGGGAGAGGAAAAGAAGTTTTAAATTTAGGCATGGCTGAGGCTCACACACACACACCACTGCTGGGAATTGGGCTTGACTGACAAGAGTAAAATATGAGTGTGACGGCTGAGCCGAGAAATGAACTGAAGATTTTTGCAGCCTGTAAAGTTAATTGGTTTGAAATCAACATGGGTGTACAGGCAAAAAAGAAAATGGCTCGCTGGAGACTAGAGTCATCCAGCAAGTTATCCCTTTCCATCCGATTTCCATATCATCATCATCACCAGAATAGCAGGAAGAGGAGCATGATACCCGCTACAGTTCCTTCTCTTGGAGTCTCCTCAGTCTCAAGTCAATATTATAGGAATGGGATTAGAAATCTGGGAAAAAATTGCTCTCTCTCAGTCTTTTTCCTAGAAATGCGGATATATACACCAAAAAAGCTAATTTTTAAAGACGACTTGAATGTCAGCTTGTTATACATATATCTCCTCGGTAGAAAAAAAATTGTGAGAAAATTTTTTTTCCAACGTTTAAATACCAGACTAGGAGTAGCTGGAGCATAGCAGAAAAAAATCTCTATTAAGGAGGGGGTGTGTGTGGTGGCGATGATGAAAGCTAAGAGAATATGTGAAATGAGCAGATTTCTTTTTTGGACTTTTGGATCTCAGAAATTCTGATGGGAAGCGGAGTGAGTAAGGCATTCGGGTGTGAAATGGAATCTTTGAACCCGATTAGAAACTTCATCATTATGACCATACGGTTTCACCCCCAATCTAGTTCTGGTTTCTTGCCTTTTTTCGCTAGCTCACCTCATTTTAAGAAATTTGCTGTGTTAGCAGGAAAGAATGAATATATATTTTTAAAAAATATATATATTTTAAGAAGGGTCTTCCATTGCATTTGAGACAAAAAGATAGAAGATTTTTTTAATCTTGTGAAAATTCCTTCGAAAGTGGATTCGCTTTCTCTCTTGTTTCCTCCCTATTGGGTTTTTGTTGCTTGGAATGCGCTCTCCATACCTTTTTCCACATAATGAAAATTCAAAATCTATTTTGGAAAGGGAGCGAGGCGAGATTTTGAATAGGGAATGAGTTTTGTTCTTTTTCTCATTCTTCTTTCTGTGGTTTCAGCCTCTACTCTAGTCTCCACTTCTCTCCCGCCGGAGTTTTCTCTCGGCATCAAAGCCAAGAATTTTTTTTTTGCCTAAAAACAAGGAATTTTAGGAGAGTGTGTAGTTGCGTAGTTAAAAGGGAGAGTTAAAATGCCAGTCGGGATTAGCCGGGTGGAAAGCAAAGCCACTCTTTCCCTCTCACTTTCCTTCCTTTTGTTCTTTGCTGGTTTGGCGGATGGAGGAAAATCTAAAAACTCTTTTTCTTTCTCTCTCTCTTTCATTCCACTTTCTCACTTACTTCCACTACACAACCCAAGTGTTAGTGGGCAAATAAAACATGAGGATTTATTACCTTTTATTAGCTTTAGTTTTCCCTGCAAAGCCAAAAACTTTTTTTTGTGGCTTTTTGTTCCAAAAGCTGAATTCAGTCTAGAAAGTTGAAACCCTGCACACAGCTCTTCTTTTCTCTACCCGTTTTGTATATTTCTTTTATTAAACGGGAATAATACAATTTTCCCTATTTTCACATGGTGTGAACTCAATGGAGAGTGAAAGGGAGCCCATCATGCCGACGGGTTAAAAACTTGAAACATTGTCATAGTCATGCAGCCTTTTTTCCCGTGTTGTCCTTCCAATTAGCAAAAAATATTAAAAATTTTTAAGCTAGAAGCTCCAGCACTGTAGTACCACCAGCTCGCTCTACTTTTTTTTAGGTATTCTAGTCAAATTGATATTTTTTCCTTGGCATTCCATTAAACTTGCAATGCTACACGGAGCAAAACCAGATAAGAAATTTTTTGTTCCGATTTCACCCCAAAAAAAGAAAAACTTTTGAGTTTGAAGCTGGAGTGCTGTAGAAGCTCGCAGACAGTCCTTAACTTGGCATTTACGATATGGATAAACTTATGGACCATAAAATGTGGAAGGGTAGTTTTTTTCTTGGAGCTCATTTGGAGAAGAGAAGGAAAAGGAAAAATAGTCTGTTTGTGTTTGTATAGATACGTACACACATGTATACGTACATTATTACTACTTGGCTGGTTTTCTTTGCATTATTCCATGGAAAAATAAGAAAAGTTGGAAAGATGTAGCATAGGAATGTGTAGAGAAAGAGCCTTCTTTTTTCGATGGGATGCCAGGACGGAAGTAAGTCAGACATTTCTCCGTCTTCCAGCCCATATCTCTTTTTTCCTGACGAGAAAGCTTCAGAGAAAAAAGAGAAAAAAATTCTCTTTTTCTTCTCTTCCCCAAAAAATATATATTCTCTCTCAAATTCTACTCGCTACTTCTATTATCACTGCAATTTTGGCTCTTGCATAAGAAAGAAACGTGGAGAGAAAAAAATGGGGAGAAAGAAGGGAGAAAAAAAGTGGATGGAATATAGTATGTGTCTGGGATATAGGGAAGATGTGGAAAGTTTTTTTTTCATTCGTCTTCCATGTAAAATGTGGTGATATTATTATTGCTATTTTCTCTTCCATTCCAGAAAGAGTGTTTTTTCTCCAAGATATGTGCTATGTGTAGCCTCTGCGCTACTTATTTTCTCTAGCGAAGAAAAGAAAAATATCCCAAGCAATACACAAGGAATGATTATGATGAAAAACTAGAAAGGAATCGTCACGTTTATCCAAACCCAAACTGCATTGCAATTTTGTACAGGAAAAACGAAAAGGGAAAAAAATTCCGTTGAAAAAATATATATGCTTTTGCTTGGAAAATGGAATCCCGAACGGAGTACACAGAGACAAGAGCCGCATATTGGAGTGGAATGGAATACGTCTGTAATTCTAACTACGCTCTAGATATAAAAAAAATTGAGTTTTCTCGAGGAATTTTCTCTGGGAAATTATGCTGGAAGCAGAGGGGCAACGGAGAAAATAGAGAGAGAGAGTTACATTGTACGCGGAGTATAAAAGGGAAAGGGAAAAAATGAGAGAGGGAGAAAGAGAGAGAGAAAGCCTTGTGGCAAATAAATCAAACTTTTAATCTCGACTGGAAATGCCTGAGCTAAGCTAGTCAAGCATGGCCTCATACAACCCAAGTCATATATATAAAGTTTTTTTCGGGAGAGAATGAGATGAGATGAGAGGATTCCACCGCACCACCTCCACCACCACCACCACCGCTACTGCAATAATACCACATACGAGATGAGGATGGATTGTACAGCAGCCCCAGAAAAAAAGAAAAAAAAGTGGAAAGTGGAAAGTGGAATGAAATGAAGGGAAAAAGTCGTATAGAATAAGGATGGCATGCTATAGAGTTAGGGCACACACAGCTGCCGCCTCTTTTTACAGGGAGTCCATGCAAAAAAAAAGAAAATAGAAGAGAAATTCGTTTTTGGTACGGACTAGTCGGATGTAGCAGCATCGTCATCGTCATCATTATGAATGCAGTATAAACACAGAAAGCTAGTGCAGTGCAGTAATGTTCCGAGAAAAAAAAGGGATAGGGAAACAAATAGGAAAATACAGCAGCTCTCAGTGTTTTGGGTGAAAACACATATTTGAGAAATATGTAGGCACGCTCTTATAAAATATCATATTTTTTGGAAAATGTACTTTTTAGTAAAAAAAAAAAAGTTATGCGTTTGGGTTGGGCTGACTTTTGTCGAAAAAAATTTTAAATGTAAAATTACGAAATGGAAATGGAGCCATTCATGACAAAAAATTTGAAAGGTTTTTTCAAATGTGTAATTCAAGAAGTTATATTGTAGTATGGTTCAGTCCTTTTATTCAACTCAATTTATTTCTCGATAAATTGCTAGAAATGGTTAAACTGCTTTTGTGAATGGTGTGATGTGTGTAGTGGCAGCCTGGCAGCTTGAGCAGGCTGAAGAATATGCTTATCCTTATTTTTTCATAGTTGTCTCATTGTTTTCAAATTTTTATTTTCGCTTTTGGAATCAATCGAAATATAAATTGTTGGACAGGAAAATAAATGAAATGAATCATTNGTGAATGGTGTGATGTGTGTAGTGGCAGCCTGGCAGCTTGAGCAGGCTGAAGAATATGCTTATCCTTATTTTTTCATAGTTGTCTCATTGTTTTCAAATTTTTATTTTCGCTTTTGGAATCAATCGAAATATAAATTGTTGGACAGGAAAATAAATGAAATGAATCATTTATTATGTTTGGCTAAACAAAAATGTGAAAATAGGAGCAGGATGTGAGTGTGAATTTTGATTTGGGCACGACACCGCTGCCATTTTATATCTGTGGGATTGGTTATTTATATTTATGCAGGGATGGCTCTTCGCATTCAAGCCATTCATGACGTGTAGCCTTCTTGGAAAGAATGTAGAAAAAAAATATCTTTAAACCCAAATCATTCACACTTCTCTCCTCCTATTCATTGGATCACCACCCGCTGTGATCTTAGCCGAGATGATCAATAGAGAAAAGCACGTCAAACAAAAGAGGATTATACAAGCAAGTTAATTGTATTGTTATTTGTGTGTCTGTCTACGTCTCTGTATTTTTATTTGCGAAAAAAACACTCAATGGAAAAATATGAATGAATTAGCGGTAGATCTACCACCTTCCCATTGTTTAATTAAAATCCCATTATTTTCTCCACTAAAGGAAATAAAGTGTGATTGTCGCGTGTTCCTTATTCTTTCATAAAAATTCTCCTCTTTAATTACCACCACATTGATTTATCTTTGGAAAAATGGTGTGCAATGAGCTAACCCAAAGGCGGTTAATTACCTCCATTTCGAATACATTTCCGCTGGCCTACCCAGCCAGCAAAAGTTCTTTTTTTAACCGGTGGCGGTTTTTCTTGTAGAACTTCCGCATGCTTTGAAAAATGATTTGTTTCCATATTTCCCAGTACACTTGCATTGGTTTCGTCACTGGCAAAAATAAAAGTTTTTCTTGGCTGTACTGACTTATGCATAGGTAAGACTACCCACCTGGGTTCCTCTGACTTTGTGAGAGAAAAGGAAACAATGTTGGATATGAGGATTGATATCCCGCGATATGATAATACTATGCAAGCAATGCATCGCTCACTTTTTCTTTGTCGAGTTTGAAGAAATGCGTACTTTTTTTCTCTTGTATTTTGGATTCCTGCGGTGATCTTTGCGGTCCAGCAGCTTCTCAGCTGTATTCACATTTTTCATTTGTTTGCTTGCTGCTGTGTGCATGTCTCCGTCATAATGGCATTCAAAGGCATACAGCGTATACCTCACCTCTTTCTTCTCCACCGATGTGATATGATATTCACTAGAAAAGGAATTTTTTTATAAGAAAAATAACACTTTTTCTGATGGGCAACGTATAAAAAAGCGCATTCACTTCTTTTGTTGCTTTTCCTACCTCACTCGCTCTTTTTTTTGTTGCTGGCTGGGCACAGTCGACAAGTATTGCTCGCTTCTCGGTACATCTGAATATTATTTTTTTAGAAGGAAAATATGCAGACAGTCTAGTCTACAGCTCACAATCACAATACACAATATAGCCTACATGTGTACCTGGGTAAAAATGAATGTTGGGGATCCTAACAAGCAAAAATGAGTGGAGTGCAGTGTAGGCATGAAAAATTCACAATTACAATCACTACTTTATTTTCAGCCTCTGACAAAAACGATCGTAATACAGGAGGTTTACTACCCACTCCTGACAGTTTATTGCCGCTCCTTGTGAAATGAAAACGGATGAGAGCTGAGAGAAGAAGCAAAAGTGCTTTCTTCCCAGAATCAATTTGCCCCTTATGCCATCCCTCATTCGCACATTAATCTCCGCATCCACGAGCAAAATACAACTTTTTTATGTAAATACTGCAACAAAAGCGTGATTATGATTAGCATGTAAAGAGCACTTTTCTCTCGTGAAAAATTGCCCATTTTCACCTGTGAAAGAAATGCGCCTGTCCCGTTATCAATTAATTACAGGTAGGACTTAAAGACCGGGAGAGAAATCAATTAGCCCCTCATCACGGCATTTTTCTCAGCACTCAACTTTATCTAGGCACAGTTAGGAAATGGGTACGAGCAAGTGATAAAATCGTTTCTTTACTTTTTTTAAAGGCCCTGTCACACCCTGTCCATCACTCCACAGGGTAAAAACGAAAAAAAAATAACTTGTGAGACGGTTTTCATTTCATCAGCGAACTATATCAGCTCCTGCTACCTTTATTCAGCTACTATAGTACTCCTTTAATGAAGCCCTTTTAATAAGAGAAAACATACAGCTCATTTTCATTTTTTTTCACAAAGTAAATCCTTTTCACGTCAATTCCCTCCTCATCTTTGAAAAGGAGATGGAGTTTTACTAGCGTAAATTTTTTTTACTATACATTATAGAAATTAACAAGCCACATTCCTCCACAGTGTTCGTGCATGAAGAGAAAAAAAATATCTTCAGAGAATATATTTTTTTTTCCTTCAGCTCCACATCTTCCGCATTTATTATGCAGCCTTTTCAAACATGTGCAATTAGTTAAGAAGCTCTCTCCATTTTTTCTCTCCTTTTTTCTCTGGTTTGGCTTGTCAATCTTGTAGGAGGTGGTGTGGTGGTGGAGGTAGCGGTGGTATTATCATTACTGCTGTGTTTTCCCTTTTTCCTCCCTTGCGTTATTGCGGATGTATGACGATATGGATATCAGCAGCTTTGTGCTGGTTGCTCCTCACTCAAAAATAAGAATCTTTTTTCCATCTTGTAGGAGCGAAATCCATTCAATCTAAAAATTTTCTTTAAAAGCCACATTCTGAAAATTATATTCAAAAGTTCAAGAAGAAGAAGTGCAATGGCATACAAAGGCAAAGGCAAAGCACCACATTTCATAAACAGAGGAAGAGTAGTAGCGCGAGCTTGAGTTCATCTCATCACCGCGCACAACGTTTTCCTTTTTTTCCATCTGGTTTTTAAGGAGATTATCTGCTGTCAAAATGTCAGTCCGTTGTGGCTTCTTTTCGTTGTGGAGAGAAGCTGTCGATGAGATGAAGGAACAGAGATTTTATTTTTTTTTCATTGAACCAGATGTCTCAATCAGTAGAGCTATTTTGTATTATCGGTAATCGGTAAAAATGTAGATAAGCATGAGTACATTTTACGC
>JAHZND010001587.1:0-17748 GCA_027744115.1 Acrocyrtus sp. NNG-2020 | reverse complement strand
CGCCACTTGACTCCACGTACGCAAGTTTGGCTGTTCTGACAGGTACTGCTTCGTCTATCTTTCTTTTCATCTTATTTCTAATTAGCTCAAATTTTTGCTGCTGTCCTTCTTTACATCTCTGTAAATCACAGTAATGTCATAAGTCATATATTTTAAAAATCTTTATAGATAATTTTTTACAATCGAATTTCTGACACTCACATAATAATAATACATGAACTTATTATTACCTCATAGAGTTCCCGCCATGACTCCATCTCAGCTGGACATCTTCCTCGAAAATCACGTCGGCAATGAAACTGCCAAAGTTCGTCCGTTTCACCTTTCCAATAAATAATTTTCAATTAGTAAACGATTGTTCAAGCTTCTCACGACAATCTAATAATATATAGCACACGACTCTAGTCTCTACATAAGCCAATTTACCTATTAAATAGTCATTCTGCGACTCAATACACATTAGTTGTTGGGGACTGGCTCTTTCCAGTGCGGGTTTCAATATATCATACGGAATTCCGCCCGTATAACCTAAGTCACCGATGTTATCTTTAATAACTTGCATGCAAAGATCAAAAAGCGATGGAACTGCTCCTCGGCGACCTGACTTGACTCCCGAGAAAACTTTTGATCTAGATAACGGAAATTAGTAAATTAGCAAATTTTATTAAGCTGTCATTGTCATATTTTGTTTTAATAAACTATTTTCATTTACCTAGCGCTACGACTGGATAACATCGTACTGATGGCATCTTCTTGAGACATCCCGGAATAATCTTTATCGTTATTGTCCAAATAGTCAATATTACCTAAGTCGGATAAATCAGACTGCGTCAGCGTTGCAGCTGAAGAGCTGTTGCTGTTGTGATTCTGACTACTGCCTGGACGTGGAAATGTAGCCATTGGTTTGTAATTCGGACTAATATTCACAATTGGTTTTATCACTGCTTCTATCTTGCTTTGAGCTGACTTTTTCGATGGCCTGCCACCCTCTGCGTCTTTTTCATGCTTCCTAGATGAACTGCTGCTCTCTCGTGAGTGTTTTGAACTATTCGTATTGCTGCTAGGACTTTCATGTTTTTTCTTATGCGGACTACTGTAGTGGTTACTGTCATGGGGTCTGTCTTTATCATCTCGCTTACTTTTCTTGTGTTTCGAGGAAGAACTGGATGACGACGATGTCACATCAAGTGATCCCAATACATCGGCGAAATTCACCCCTGACGTTGAATCAATTTCTTCTTTTATAACTAGTTTTGACTTCTTGCTAGACGACGAGCCATTAACAGGCTCCGATGGTGAGTCTTTGCGCCTTTTCTCCTCATACGATTCTGATTTTTTGTCTTTTTCTGGACTAGATTTTTTCAAGGAAGATACAGTCGTTTCAAGGGTCTTTTCCTTGCTGTAATGATGATTACTGGAGTTAGAGGAACTGGAACTCCGAATCTTATCAGTTGAGTCTTTTTTCTCTTTTGAACGTTCTTTCTCAGTTTTGGATTCTCGATGAGATGAACTTTCTTTGGATCGGTGTTTGTCTTTATCTCTGCTGCTGTTTTTTTCTTTTTCGCTATGAGACTTGGATGAACGATGGTGACTTTTATTTTCCGAGTGATCGGTGTGCTTTGAAGACCGATGCTCCTTGCTGTCTTTTGGACGTTTATCGTCCTTGGACGATTCTCTTGAATTTGAAGAACTACTCCTGTCGCTTCTGTCTTGGTGGTAATGATGGTTGACTTTGCTATTAGAGCTATTCTGAGGAAAGCTATTGGTTGATTGAGATGAAGACTTATGGTCTCGTCCCTTTTCTTCCACACCAGAATTGTGAGGCATCGAACGCGTTTCCTGCTTCATATATGGATTAACTTTTGAATCCATGACTTCGCGTTGTATTTGCTGGCGATCATCAACTGCAATTTGAAGACCGTCAGAAGCGTCGGATTCAGCTGAAGCTGAAAGAATTATTGCCAACAATTCAATAGTAGTATTACTAAGAAATCAATTTCACAAATTGCATTGTTTCAATTAACGAACTACTTACCATTCCCATTATCGTCTTCATCCTCTTCCTCTTCGTCGTCATCTTGCATATTACTAATGTCCAAAAATCCATTTTCCATATACGGATCATCTATGTCATCCATATCGTCTTCATCCTCGTCTCCGAAATCTTCATTACGCCTTGAAGAATGTTCCAAAGGTACATTTGGTTCTAGATGGCCATTTTGATATGGCTCCTCTACGGGTGGATTTACCTCTTGATCTTCAATTTCATACGGTTCATTATCGTCATTATTTTCCTCATCTTCATCGGATGATCCACTATTGGAATCTGATTCTTCCGACTCTTTCTCAACCTGATTCTGTTGTTCGGAAACCATTTGCTTCCAACTCCGAACAAGTGTGTCTGCGGCCTGACCAACAGGACCCTCATTCCTACTTAATGAGTTTACTGTTCTTCCTATTCCGGTCTCAGCCAAAGCAGATACAGTGATTCGCAACCTCGATAGCCTCCCCAAATAATGAAGCAACTGTATATGGCCAAAAATAAAAAAAAAACAAATTATAGCATAGCCTTCACATAGTTTTATTACTTAGATTTATTGGTATGCTCTTACATTGTTTTTTTTGTTTCATTCACTTTTATAGTCTATTGTCTTTACAACATATCTTTACCTTTTCATCAGGAAGCCTCTCCTTCTTGAACTGCTTCTGGCAGTGCAAAATTACTTCAATTTCTTTATCATTTGACATAATTCTTAAGTCGTGTCGACAACGCCTGTAGTAATTTCCTCGTCCTTTTTATTTAAACGATCGCTCACGGCAGTTAAAAATTTCCAAGAATTTGAGGAAAGCGTACAATCCTAGACTTAACTTCCACGAAGAGCAATTTGACAGTAAATTTAGTTGTCGCAGTCTGTCTACTACTTCTTTTTTTCTATTCCTGTACTTGTTTCAACTACGACTAGCTCAACTTCGGTGTTTTTTGTTTAAAAGGGTATGTTAATTAAAGTTGCAAAAACGATATATATGTGTAACTCTCGTGACTGTTTCCAGTAAAAAATAATCCTGTACTACTGTTCTTGGAATTTGCGTTTTATCCGGTGGGTTAAACGTTTTCTATATAGTGAGCTATGTAGGTATATTAGGGTTCAAGTAAGTTTGTCTTTTATGATGAGGTAGGAGTATGTCCAAGTGTATTTAAGGCACACTTCCACCTGAAAAGAAAACAAAAAGGCGATATAAAATTTGCAATTATACTTGCAGTTAAATATTTAGCATACATGTGATAGATTTTGGTCTCGTTTGCTATAGCTCTAATTAAAGTTTTGAATACTATGGTTTTCAATACCTGATTGATAATCAATTTAAAAACGGCAAAAGGCGTTTCCGGAACACTGAGGCAATACAGTATACGTATATTGTTTGCAATAACTGCACTTCTCAAAGTTAAACCGATGCGGTGCTAAAAAATGCGAGCAGAAGCTATATTAAACTATTTTTCCAGACTTTGCATGTTCATTTCCCCTTTGTTTCAGACGCACACATACAAACAAGGAGCCGATTTTTAAATAGGTGACTTAGTTTTATCCATGCTCAAACATATAAGCTCATGGTCAGTTATTATTTTGCACAGTTGCACATTCCACAGATTCTGCAAATTTGTACCCAGCTGACAACATTCATTTAGGTATGTGCTGACGCAGCAACGTCCGGCTCACATTTGCAAGTTCATTTAAAAAAATATTTTCACTTCGGTTTGATGACCTCTACTCAACCGTGTCCAGCACTAAGAGCGAGCGTTTGCTTTTAAAAGGGCGAAGTGACTAAAAACTTTTAATTCTCCAGACACAACAGGAGAAAAATACTGCTTACAATCCACTATCATGCGTCCATCAGCAAACAGCAGATGAGCTAATCAGCAGCTGGCGATGAAATTTGGAAAGGAGTTAAAAGGCTAGTGACGTGTTTTAATGCACATTTATCATTATCGTTTATCCCAGCACTTATTTACAGTAGCCCTTCTTCCAAAAAAATACAATTTTTTAGTTCACACCACACAGATTTTTCTGTAGTGTGATTTTTATCGACAAAAATCAATGAAATTTAGTACTCCCTTATGTGAAGACGTAATGTATCTCTGCATTTTCCATTTATATGCAAAAGTTAACAGAGGAGTAGTAGTAACAACAAGTACATGCTATTTATTATTGAGCATTCCGTGAGCCACAAAAAGAGCACAAACTGCACAGGGGATACTTTTTAATAGTGTCAGCGAGTAGCAGTAGCTCAATAATCACATCCACTTCTATGACTTCTTATCTGTTCCGTCTATAACTGCTATTTTCAGGGCTCACCTTTACCTCTGTTCACACAAGTGATGATGATATGGTCTGGCCGTTAAATGCAATTTATTTAAAAATAGGAAGTGCATGAAAAAAAATGTACACTACAGACAGACTTCTATTCTACTCCATTTATTCCATACGCGTTATAAGTACAATTTTTTCCTCTGTTTTTCTCCCATTTTATCATCAACCCATTCGAATTCACATGCTCAAAGTCATGCTCTCCTCGCAATGTAGTTAAAGCAGCTGCTCATTCCGTACTTTTCCATTTTTTTCATTCAGACAGAACAGAAAAGATTCAAGGCACTCTTTAAAAATCGTGTGTTAAGTGCAGTACTTGGCAATAAAACTGAGTCGAGTAAATGTGCAGCACAGTAACAGCCTCAGTATAATAAGTTTAGTGTCAGTCGGTATCGGTATCACTACACGAGTAATATGAGCATATTATTATGGAGAGAGCTCTTACTTGACTTGGGGAACTATTCAATGCTCAGAGGCAGAGGAATCTCTTCAACAATGAGATTACGATTAGTACACATCAAGTTAGTTTAGTTTAGGTATGTATAAATAAATATGCTCTAGCTATAGATATGCTCTCTAAATTCTCTATCTCTATACATTGTATGAAAAATGAGTCTTTTTTCGTAGAAATAAACCCTTTCCTTGTTTGCGTACGTATCTGCAACTGCGAGGACTTTTTTTTGGGTACGGGGATAGAGCACGAGAGTAATACTGAGAATTTCTTGCTGATCCCACAAACAAGTCCAATCTACCTTCTGTATTGTTATGCTCTCGTAAAAAGCGACCAGTTTTGCGGTAGGTGAGATTGCTGATTGGTGATGGTGATGGTATTCACGTTTTCATTCTACTTTGACAATGCTTTATATTAAGGGAATTGCCGGAATTTAAGTGGTGAGCGAATATAATGTAAGGTAAAGTTTGTATAGTTTGTGTATACTGCACACTACTGCTAACTATCAACTATCGACTATCATGCCAAATCCTAGAACGTAGGGTCTGCTTGAGGTGTATTATGCATTTAGGCGAAGAGCATTTATCCAATACTTTGTTCCCCGTGGGGAAGACCAAAAACGTTACTTGCTGTTTGGATGTATAAAAATAAACGGTGTTAGGTTGATGGTGTTGCAAAAGTGGAGATACACTTTTGTAAGGAACTTTCTTTTTTTGTAGAAGACCTTCGCTCGTTTTTTAGCTGATGCTTTTCAAGTGGGATGCGATGCATGCATGCAAAGTTGAGATGAATTCTTGAGAGGTGGTGTTGAAGAGGAGACTGTAATTGTGAAATCATTTAGAATACTGTAACTTATTTGTTTTGAGCTAGGATGGACGAGTGATGGCGATACTGATATGGTACTATGGTTGAGTTAATGTTGCTTCCACTTGGATGGCACGGTAATTAAGTGTGTAAGGTGTAGAGTTAGTTTGACTCTTTGGCTTTAAGCGTTTGAAACGGTTTTGTCGATCTATGGTTGAGTTAATGTTGCTTCCACTTGGATGGCACGGTAATTAAGTGTGTAAGGTGTAGAGTTAGTTTGACTCTTTGGCTTTAAGCGTTTGAAACGGTTTTGTAGAGTTGAGGTACATATAATACCTAGTTTGGCTTTTGCTTTCATTTCATAAATGTGAATTTGTTCAGAAGGATTAGTAATAGTTGAGGGGAGAAGTTTTAATGGCTTTATTTCGTTATTGGGTACAAGATCTTTTTATAGAGAGATGTAACATGGCGGTAGGTAGCTTAGCTTAATGGTATGCAATGTATGTATACATGTACGTTAAAATGCAGTAAAGATTCAGTACAGCCATTACTTAACCTAAAGTACGCCTGGTTTTATACTATTTACGTTCAACGTCAAAAATGCGAGAAACATGTAGGTAGTTTTCTGGTATTTATGGACGAAACTTATAGTTAGCCTGGACTTCATGATAAAACTGCTCCGAGTGTGGGACTGTCGGAAGGTAATTGGTAATAGGTATAACATTTTGCTATTTATTCCATTTGAGAAACAGCAGCACAAAATGTGAACAAAAAATAGAAGAAACGCCATTCCAAAATCAATAACATGTTATGCTTAATTAGTAAAACATAATGCATAATTCTGGACAATTTAAATTCAAGGTTGAAAAAATATTTTAGTGGAGTACGAGTAGGTGATAAATGCAGCAATACTTGTACTGATATTTGTTGGATGAGCAGGCAGAGCTCAAGTAAAACGCGAAAAAGTTCAGCGGTAACCCATATTTGTCCTAATTCAGCTTCGTGTGGTGGCAACATTTGAACTAGTATCAGCTTCTAGCATCATTACTTGCATTCAATTACCTTTTTCTATTCATCGGCATAATATGGGTGATAGAGTGATAGATGTAGGATTTCAGGTTGACAGGTTAGGCTAACTGGAGCGTTGCCTTTTCTCAGCACATTGCATTGATCGATTTACAACTGAAAAAGCTACTTACTGTCAGCACTTTTCGTGCTTTCAATGACGCTGTCGGGACTGTCAGGAGACAGACTGATTGTGAATACTAAAAGAAAATATTTTTTTAACATGTTGCAAATCTGCATGGAACCGGCGAGCACTTACTTAATGTGTTCATTTTTCCATTGGGAGGACTGGGAGGTCTTATAGAAATTCGATGTGAAAAGCTAATAAGCATTTGGATACCTAGTCAGCTAGTCCCCCATCATTTATCAATTTTAAATTTTAAATAAAAATTTTCGTGGCTTCCTACAAACTAAATAGATAGTTTTCATGACTTTCTTCAAACAATACTACTTTACCCGGGGCTACTGATTTACATCGGGTTTGCTCTGGCCTTGGAAGTTTCCATTAAAGACACTTAATATAGCCGGGTGACTATAGCCGTGTCCTTTCCCATATGCATCATGCATCCTTCCCGCAATGTTGAAAATTTCATTTTATAAAAAACCTCTCCGATCTCGTTTTGGAAGAATGCCTACTTGCGTGCTAGTTTACACAACAAGTATGTTTCCGCATGCCGAAAACTATGCTTTTCATGTAATAGTCTTACTTCCATCAAGCCTATGTATTACATTATTGGCAGCTTCATCTCTTGGAAATGCATTTAATGCGTCTTGCTCTGACTCTGGTATAATTTAATGGATAAAAACTGTTTAGTATCACCCATGCCAAACCCAAAAACAAACACTCATGTTCCTCGTATAAACTCCCTACTTCCGTTTTCGAAAGTACTTATTAAGTCAACGCTCTGCTCTAAATCTGTATTTTGATTTACGAACATTAAGTTGCAACGAGTGACCGAGCCAAACCGAAGAGAAAAATGATACCCGTGATATTCACCTTGAAAAATTCAGAAAGTCAAGTAAAAAAGTGTATTTTGGTAATTTTTTCGAATATTTTGAATCCATCCCATTTAATGTAATGATAATGTCTTTGCCAAAATCTTAACAATTCCATTATTAATTTTAATTTTGCCACATCATACGAACTTCTGTAATGAGTAGGAGCCTTGGTACTTGGGGTACCTAAGATCTGTAGGACAGAGTCCGGAAATTAACAAAAAAGCAACGGCGGCAAAGTCACCCATAAACCTATTCATAGGAGGAGAAAGGTCAAGAGAAAAAATCGCAAAAGTGTACTTCATAGGCTTAAATTTGGCACTGCTTCAGAAACAGGAAGCTTTCAGAATTTCATCTACACGCGTGAAACTTTGAAGCTTACACAATAAAGGAAGCCATACAAATAAATTTATGCCGAAAAAAGCCACCAGATCGTAAATATGGGGTTGTTGGGAAGTACAGGAATATCCGGATTCTCTGCAGTATAGTGTGTGCGTCACACAGCACTTACATATCTTTTCCATATATCACCCACAAATTTCCCAAAGGCTTTTCTGCACTTGCCTTTCAGCTTTTAGCAAGCACTGCTGTAATCAAAACTACATAACATAGCTCTTGCGCATTGTAGCGCAGTAGGAGAGCCGCATGGGAAAGTTGTCTTTTATGTTTATTACCACACACAGTTTACTTCACAAGTTCATTTTATGCCTATAAGGATCTCGGCCAGTTTTTCTTACTACCAAAAAAATTTCATAGCGAAGACATGCCACACTTGCTTCTAACTGCATCGTAGACCCTCTCATCCACTTCTACAAGATATCAATGAAAAAAATATGCAGGGTGATCGCAGTGGCAGCTGATTAAAAAGCAGGAACATGAGCCATAAGCAACTTCATGTCCAAAGTTATTACATTTTATTCTAATCATGGCGAGTTAGAGACATATGAGAAATCATAGTTTTTTCTGCACAGGGAAACAATTCTGTTTCTATACGGTTGTGTGCTCGTAAAAATACTAGTGAGTTATGATTTGTGACAAAGACATACTGACAATGGTACCAGAAACAAAGCAAGCCAAACAAAGGCATTAAAAATACTAAAGAACTATGGCGAGTAGTATGTCATAATTTTAACTACACAATTGGAAAAGTTACCTATGCCCAAAAGTTGTAGTTGTAAATAGGTCAGTGGTTAGTCTGTTTCCGATTTGAAGTACGAGTGGAGTGTCATATTTTCGGGGAATTTGTGAGGGAGAGTGGGCCCCTTAGTAATTAAATTTTGTTAATATATCAAGAGAGCTAAGGCTGATTTTTTGAGAGTGATTGTTTTCATTTATCATATCAAAAATAAAAATAATAATTTTTGCCAGTGCTTTTTGCAAATAATACAATCAGGGAGAACTGTGACACTAGTGACAAGAAAACTAATGACGAACCAATGAATGTTGAGCTGGAGCTGGACCATATCAAAACATTTGTGGTAAGATATTGTTCCTATTAGGTATGCTTTCTATTAGCTGCCTGCCTTTTCCATTGTGCGACTGTGCCTAGGTATCTATCATCTATGATAAATCAGTCTATTTCTGCATATTCCATAAATTCATGTATTTTCATGTAGAGAGCTGCTATATGATCTGTGATATTAATGCTATGCTAACTACGTGAAATGTTGAGATGAGCTTGTGGTAGATGGTTGAAGATGGGGTGATTGGTGAAATAAAGAGCGTAATTAGTACGAAATCCAGCTAGCTTAAAATTGAATAAGAAATGGTTCACATAGACACTCTACTACTACTTAAGAGGACAAATTACAACACATAAGAACTAATCACGGTATTCATGTAAGATTAGCCAATCTTTCTTTTATCAACGCTCAGTAAATTATGTGAGGGTAGTTTTTGTGCTTATCTAAACATTAAGATATTTGCGTCATGTTTCCAAAGGAAAAATCCAACAGTGGTACCGTTGTCCAGTTACCATTCATTTTTATGACGATGTCATTTGACGTGTCAAATGCACTCATTCACAAATAAACACATTTCCATTGCGGTAGGCGTTCCATGAACTACGCACTCCTTCAGGTTAAGAAAACGTTGACATACCTATTAACATTGAACTCGCATAGTCAGTCAACGGGTCTTTAAAATTATTTGAAAGATGTTAGGCTCACTAAACTAAAAAAATGCATACTTGTGTCAGAACAGTGCTAATCCGTAGCCAACGTATAAGAACGTTCTTATATACGTACTATAAGGCTACGGCTAATCATAAAGGTGACTAATAAACTAATCAACGTCAACAGTCTCATTTAAAAGCGGATCTTTATTACTGATAATGACAATTTTATGCAGAGAGAGCTCAAAGAAACGAAAGATAAAAGGAAGGCCACTGCTGCAAAAGCATGCTGATATATTAAGAAACTATTTTGACTTCTTTGGAGTTTATGTCATCTGCATTCTGCATGAAACTAATTAGCACTTACGTGGTAAAGCGCAGTTCATCACGATGTGCTCATCCGTCATATTTCGTCAACACAGAGAAGCGATGAAGAGTCGCAAAGACTCTTTTGAGCTTAGCTTGAAGTACCGATAGGAGAGGCGTACCAAGAGTGAAAATAGTAGTGGTTTAGAAAAATTCACATAGAATTTACCAACTTTTTAAGTTTAGCTGATTGGAGAGGAAATAGGGACTTTTTAAATTTGTAAGTTAGTATTTTTTATTACGGTGATTTACGGTTTTTGCATGGTTTACTCTTGTGGTTGTTGGTATTAATAGTTTTTAGGCATTAATTATATATGACAAAATCTATGTGCATATTTGTTTGCATATAGGCATGAGTTTATAACGTAGTCCTTCTAAGTTTGTTATGAGAATACTTTTTTATAATGATCGTATTTCGCTGAAGTGGCTCGTCTTTCCTGTTATTCTTTTGGCGACACCGATTATCGATACAGGCTAAACTGTTTTCCTGTGATATGTTTAGAATGACGTCAGTGAAAGCGGTTTATAACCGTATATCCATAATCCTTAATCAAATGGAATACTACTTTATCGGTATTTGCGTTCTCATTCAATAATATTTAGGTTGTAATCATGCTGCCCTATAATTTTATTTTAAGTGCGCAGTGACTAGCTCGAAAACGCAGAAACAGCACTATTCCATGAATTCCCTTATGTTTTGTCTCAAATATCGATATAGTCAGCACTTTTAAGCTACAAAAAAATCTTAAAATTGCAGGACGACACGAAGATGATTAATTTGCATGCTTGAAAATTCATTGTTATTCCTCAAATTGTTTTGGCTACTTAGAATCATTTTATTCAATAACAATAACGATTGCGAGTTACGGGAAAGCCATAATAGTTAGGAAATCGCAACCTTCAGTTGCATACGCAAAAGTAAACTAGGTATTCGATGTGGAGGTCACTCTCTGTGCCTATCTTTTGTTTTTCAGTAACACATTTTCGATATTGAGTCCCTTTTGAAACTGAGCTTTATTTTTTTCACTGCAACATGTATTTAATCGCAAAACTAACTAGGCACGTATACTTACATGGGTGCATTAACTGGGCCATGTTTGGTTAAGACTTTCGTAAGCGTTGTAAATTTGTACCTGAGTACCCACACACCACACCACACAATTCACAATCAAAAGCCTCATAGTTCCACAGACTTGACATTTTAAGACAATATTTGGAATTTCCCTACGCTGGCTCCGCACATTCATAAAAAATTTAACTTACGTAAATCAGTTTTCCTCTCTGTATGCTCCGCATTTTTGTGGCTTTTGGTCATCAGTGGCAGATAGAAATGTAAACTTATTTTTGTATTTCTCTTTTTTTATCAGGAGAACGTGCGGGTAAATATTTCCTGGATCTCTTGTGCAACTGATGCAACTGGAACTGCGTACTTTTATGTCAAGTAATCGTCTTCATGGTTCAATTCGACGATCTGAGCTCCATCCTTACCAGGTAACAGTCAGGATGCAATCTCTCACTCTCACTTTTTCTGCACATGCCGCGTCCTTTCATAATCATAACAACATGTTATGACTTTTGCTGTGAATAAGTTAACCCTTTTCCATTCTTCACTCATTATTACTACTTGCTTGTGGACGGTGGAGTGATTCTGCTCGTAAAATACCAATTAAAACTGTTTTGGGTTTTAACAAAGCACTAAAGCAGTGATACTTTTGCAATGCTGACAAGCTTAAGTGTGACTATGGAACTACAGTACGTTCATTATCAGCAAGTCTAAGCTGCCTATTTTGTATTGACAAATTTGGTATTTGATGTGACGTGAAATATATGTGCCCCATTTACGCACATTATGGAAATCACTGCTAAATTAATGCTGAAATCTTTCCCTCGCATACAGTCTACTGTCTACTACTGCTGGATGGAGTAGTGGCAATTTTAACATTACTTCATTTAAACTTTTTTTTATTACTTTATTAATAGATACCAGCATCATGTGGGAGAGTATGATAAGGCAAAGTGGGAGCACACAGTGGAGCAGCGAATATTACACGGGATTAACCATATTCCTACGAAATCTGCTAAGCTACAGTCAGAGCTGATAGATCTAGACCTTGTCAGAGGTAATCATCACACAAATCAAATATTCCAGAAAATGAAAACGTACCTAGTTTATATAACTCTGGTGCTGTTAATGCAGCTTCCAGTTGACGAAAAACGTTTATGGGATGAGTGGTTTATTTTTTGCACGGTCAGTCATTCCACTCAGCATAAAATCTCTCGTGCTTTGTTTGCTGCGTAAATGCTAGTGCAGTTAAAGCAATGTCACATGTCCAGCACTAATGTTAACTTGATTGGAATTTGCTTAAAAACATTGTTGACTCACACTTTAGTTCTCAGTGTGTGCGTAGGAACTTTTGATAGTAGTAATGCGAGTTGCATCCAAGAGAGGGAAGTTTCTTGATGCAAGTTCAGTGTATTGCAGAAAAAAGAGAAAGCGTTGTTTAATTATTGCGTAACAGTTGTTAGTCTTTCAATGACGCAGATTCAGATTGTTGCGTACTTAAAAATGTGAAAAACAACTTGCCTGTCGACAGGCGTTTCAGTTACTTGGAAGGTTTCAACCATTGAGTATGTGACTTTTTTTGTGAAAAAAATTTAACGATTTTGAGTTCAGTTTAAAAACGCGATGGCTTTAAGCAAAAATGATAGATACTGGACTGAATATCTTCTTAATGGTATTATTTTAAGTAAGTATGATATAATGATTAAGACAGTTAATGATTAGCTTAATATTTCGTAATGTTATGATTACAGGCTCATCTTTTCCGAAAGCGAAGCCTAAGCATGGGCTGTTCACAGTTGTCCGACAAGCCGCACTAAGACTCCTCTTCCTTCCTGTTTTCCATGACTGGTGGTCAGCGCAAACTTCCCCCAGGGTTTTCATCCTCTGCATATTTCTCTACTTTGTCCAGATAGTGAACCTTCTCCTTTACTGGAACTTTTGCCCATTGCTCTTCGGACACGGAGCTGGAGGTGCACAAAATGGAAGCGACAGTATCAGCAAGTCTGCGAGTCAGCCAATTTTCCATGGGCCCTTGTTGGAGAGCGCGCAAGCCGCCTTGGAAGCAGAAGGTTTGCTGAAGGCTGGAGTGCAGTGCAGTGAAATACTCTCGCCCCTCGTTCTAATGATCATTCTTACTATTCTTCACTCACAAATTGTTGCTACTCACAATACTGGAGGCTGCCGAAAGAGTCATGGCAGTTCTCTGTACAATAGTCAAAAATGCAGCAAGAGCAGTGGAAGCGGAAAACTTCGGTTGAAGCGACGCCTATCACGCCACTACCCTCGTAGGAAGCCAAATTCAGCTAACGGAAAATCTCAGGGATCACTTGTCCCACCAGTTCCAGCTGTAATCGCTGTCCCTAGCACAAGCTCAGGAAAGGTTCACGCTGACACATGTCACAAAAAAGTTTTGTTTGAGGATGAGACCAAATCGTGGACCAGCTCTAATTCGGACAAGGACGAGGGAATTGCAGAGGAGTACGTGAATGAGCATCATGACAGTGGCGAAAACGAGATTGAATTGGAGAAACGAGAATCTCAAGATATTGCGGGCAAAATCATCGATGCAAATGTGGTGGCAGCTCTGAAGGAATTCATGGAAGATGAGGTGGACTCAAGGCACACTAGTGTGAAAGCGGAAAGAAGTATTTCCCCTGTGGAAATGCCGTTACCTTCAGTTAAAGATGAAATTCCAATTTTGCGAAAAAGGAACCTTAGCAAAATGTCAGAAGCCAGTACCGGTAGTTACAGTTGTCCTGATTGCAGCAGTAACAACAATGAGACAACTTCAGATGATGAGGGTGGTGTTGATGAAGTGCGCTCCAAGTCAGAGTGGACAGCTGTCACTACAAACAGCGAAGATGAAGACTATGGCGAAGATATTCACTCCGATGACGACGAAAACAGGATGGACATTACTTTAAATGACCATCCATTTGCATGGGAATTTGAAAACGTATGGCTGTACAATGAACATATTTTAAAAGAGATTTTACTTTTATTGCGAATTTCTGGTTAACTAATGTACATTCTGTTTTCCATTTTCAGCTCACTACTAATACAGTAAGCCCGAGCTGTGCGTCTTCCGACAAAGTCAGTTGCACAATTTGGGAAGGGGAAGATGCTAAAAAGGCAGACCTTACCGTACTCGATATCAGCTCCAGCATTATTGGGAAAGTAGAGTGCGTTCAAGAAAATTCCGACTATCTATACTTAGGTAACTTTGAAAGCTTTTAAGTAATTATATCTGACTTTACATTGATTACAAGATCGATTTCGAATAATGGTGTAATGTTTTACCTATTGCAGGAATTTTATTCAGCTGCATTCTCGCTTGTTTACCATGCTTCTGGCGTCTCAAAGATCGATTTGAAGTGGATAACTTTGAGCTCATCAAACTCGGGTCCTACCTTTCAGCTGCACTAAACGCTGCATGTGGAGAAGATTTAAGGTATGTTCAAGTTACTTAACCTCATTTAACTTTCACAGTAAAGAGTAATACCTATATGTCAAGTTTATGTGCTTATGATTCTCTCTATTTAAACTTACAGGACACGAGCTATGATATTAATGTCAGTTAGTGAGCGTCTCTGTCTCGCAATCGGAGTGTTTTTTCTCTTGGCAAGTAAAGTGTGATTTTTTAAAAAAGTTTGCCCGTCTCTTATTCGGAGTAAACATTTTTCTTAAGTGCTGCTTTCTCTTATCATTTTGTAATGTGGCTAATGGGTTTTCTACTTAATTGCAGAGAAGAGGTCCTCAGCGTTCTGTGAATACAATCGTGTCGGCTTCTTTCATCGCAACGCTGATTCTTATATTTTTCTTGTCTGTGGAGTTACTGAAGGTACGACGAAAAAGGATCAATAAATTAATAAGGGAAGAGCTAGTGCATTTTGCTGTCAAGATAGATGACGAGTGTTTCTTAAATTTTTACAGGATTCGAATAGGATGTATTATTTATACAACGTGGAAGTTATAGCGTGGTGTCTCATGCTCGGCATTTACCTAATGCGGTACATGACCCTGGGCTCAAGAATTAGTCAAAAGTACCGTAACCTCTCAGTTATCATCACTGAACAGGTAAATAATTGCAATCAATTCTTTTTTCCTCATTTTTAATACTGAAATGGACTGTCTGAATCTGAAAAATGATTTTGATTTACATGAAATCTTGCATTGCCAAACTAATAGCAAAATATTTAATAGCTGACCTACTAAATAGGTAGTCAGCGTAGCTCTGAACTAATTTTAATACCTCTGCAAAAATACGTCAAATTCTTCATTTTATATTTTCAGCTGAACTTGTATCTCAAAATGGAACAAAAACCACAGAAGAAAGATGAGCTGTTGGTGGCCAACAATGTTCTCAAGTTGGCTGCGGAGCTGCTGAAGGTAAATCAAATGCGAATACCTATGTATTTACTTATACAGGTTGCATACCAAAACGATATGTACCTAGTGTTTATTTAGATACACTCCTTTTTGGATGAGTCAATCAGTCAATATCTGTTTGAATTATGGCTTGTCATATTTCATAAAACCAATGCATTTTGCGGTAGTATTTCCGAGTTTCTTAACTGTTATCTGTATGATCTGGTCTTCCTTATAAGGATCTTTGTACCTATGCTTTTGGTTTCCTATCCGGCTTTAGTACCGTTAGTACAACAGTCATAAGTTCATCGGAAAAAATACTGCTTTTGTGATTGAGCGTCATGAGCGATGATAAAAATGTATTTCCGGTGCATATCTTAAATGTATTTTTCTGTCACTTTTCAGGAATTGGAGGACCCATTCAAAATATCCAGTTTCGCGACCAACCCATACTTGTACAATGTCACAAGATTGGTAATTCTTTCTGCATTCAGCGGAGTACTCTCTGAGATGCTCGGATTCAAACTGAAGCTCTACAAAATAAAAATCAAATAGTATGGCTCCTACAGAATGTGAGCAGTGCGCTACAGCTAACGCAGCCGCAGCCCAAGACAGAGCTGACCGCTTCGGTTCAGTTGCAAAGTACGAGGCTAATTAGTATTGCACACAGTTTAGTTGGCAAATTGCTGCAGCTATAGGTTTCGGGTAAGTGTGTGCTAGAACGCAATAAACGTTGCAAATCTGCGTAGTTGAAATCACCCCAGTCGAGTCATAATTAATTTACAGAAGGGAGGACTCTTGAAATCATATGCAAACAATTATATCTGTACCATGTACCTAACAAAGACACGTTATTTCCTTTAGATGTAAGTAAATCAAAGCAATACAGAAATTTCAGTGTCAATATCAATGATATCAGTAGAGCTAACTATAAAATGCTTAAATGAACCTCACTAGTTCCAGTTAAAATGGTGCTGTTAAACCTATTCATTAAATGTACTCCTTATAAAGCATCAAGTTTGCATAGAATAAGGTATCACTTCACTTGGACTAACCCTTAATAGAAGTAGGTGGATACCCACATTTTGTCACTCAACTTCATTACAAATTTGCAAGTTTCTGTTGAGTTCACAGTCACAATCGATGGAACAAGCCATCAAAATTGTATTTTAACTGATTTATTTATACTTAAAAATGTACTTAAACGTGCCAAATTGTGCAGCTGTAGAAGATATTCAATTTTTATTAATTTTGACTGTTTATAATTATTATGTTCAATATCTTTAAAAACCTTTTTCATCAACAAAAGTGAATATTTTCTTGACTTGAAAATTAAAATAGAAAATTTAAAAAACATTTACATTTTTGCCATATTAAAAAACGCGCCCCGATACGAATTTTTAAAACAAAGTAGGGCGGTTTTTGCCCAGCCATATGTTAACATTAAAGTGAACCCATTTTTAAAAACGATTCTCAGTTCTGTGTGGCACAAATCGATGAAATTATGTGTTGAAAATAAGTGCAAACCAGAAAAAATGACTACATTTACTTTGTTATGATGATTTGTTTTGTGTTTCGTGCAATTATATTTTAATAATGAAGCGAGTTCGCCACTAAATGTATAAATTCACGAATGACGAATAAAAACCACTAATTCTTTTCATAATGGCCCTTTGCTTGCAAAATATATTTAGCATGCATGTCGGGAGAAATCTCAAATTTATTTTGAATCTATGGCATATCATCACATCCACTTTGAATTCAATGTAATATCATGAATGATCAACTGTCCAATGCTGCCCCACCGCAGTGCAAATATTCCACATTGATGAAAACGTGAGTCTGAGTCTGCTCAAGTAAATATCTAGTTTAGCGAATCCAAGCGGGAATGTACAGTACTTCTGAAGCCTGTGCTTTTGCGATTTATCAGTCAATGGCTCATAAATGTCTGGCTATTATAGACAGCGAAGAATGAGAATCGAAGGGCTGATCAGAAGCTAAATAGATACCTATGTACACTTAAACATACAAGTATAGTACCTATACTCATGAAACAACTAATTGACATAGAATATTGACTATCAAACGCATTGAAACTTCTAATAACAAGCATCTTATTAAATGTTACATCCAAGAAAAATTACAGGGAGATAAGCCT
>JAHZND010001586.1:0-39141 GCA_027744115.1 Acrocyrtus sp. NNG-2020 | reverse complement strand
GGAGAATTTGATTTGCACACTTTTGTCGGAAAGAGAAAAGAAGAAAAGAAGTAAGTGCTTTCATATCATGAAAACTTGGAAAATGAAATGAAGCAAACGCATAATTAAATAGGTAATGTGATAACTATTTTTATAATTTTATCATTTAGTTAAAGTAAAATCTGCTAGGCCACACAAGAAGAAGGAAAAGTGCAGTGCGGGTGGGTGTGTGATATGCAAATAAATCGGCCCCTAAAATCAGATGCAAAATTACAAAAGATAAAAAAAGAGCGTCGCTTGTGCATGTAGCGTAGGGGTAGGTAGGGAAGTGTGACCTATGACGCTTGTCACTTTTGGTTCATGGTGAGTTGTGGCCGGTGGTAACTGTAACTTTGTCCTTCTCGCGTTGCAAGTCCAATTCGGCAGTTAGAAAGAAAATTGTAATGCCGTTAGGAAAAAGTAATCGCAAACGTAAACTTGAAAAAGGGAGTAAGGGAATCAATGTGCTAGAGGTGTGGATGTTCTAAGAGATTATTAATTTTTTTTCGTGTTTGTTTAGTTCTCCTCCTCTTCTGTGAACGAAAGTCGAACTATAATTGTGAAATTAAAAATTATTTTAAATTGTTCTTGTTTATTTCTATAGGTGCCGGCATATTATAAGAACTGCTATGTAGCCCTGGAGCGTATTGACCAAAAAATGATCTCATCGAAGAACCTTTCAAAGGGGGAGGATAGCGACGGAGAAAGTAGTAGCAATAATAGCAGCGGCGACAGCGACTCGGATTCTAGTTGTAGCAGTGGTTCAGTTACTTCAGTTACTTCTAATTCTGACACTAGTTGCAAAAGTATAGATGGAAGCTCTGATTTAGAAACTGAAATTGGGAGTGAGAAAAAGTCCAGAACACGGAAGAAAAGAAAAGATGTGGTACTGGTCATAACAGGAACTGCGGAGGAGGTCCGAGCAAAACAGGAAGCTGGTCCGAGTCGAATGGTCCAGCAAACTTCAACTTCATCTAAATTGACGATGAGTCGCAAGGGTAAAGTGCCTCGGGAGTTGAGGAATCGAATTCGAGTGGAGTATGATAAGGTGGTTTACGAGAAGCGAAATTGCTTGCGGAAAGCTGCAAAGCAATCATGGATCAGAAATTTGAACAAAGTTGAGGGTTCGTTTCGTTTAAAAAATGTTATTCTTTATGCCTTTTAGGCATTTTTGCAATTGATTTATTAAATATATATATTATAACATATTGTATCATTATTTTAGTATTTTATGATTGATGCCACTGATCTGGTGTATTTTATATGTTGACATGTCGTAGAGGAAATAAAGGAAGAAAGCAACGCGTGGAAAAATAATAAAAGCTCCCACTGCCGCTGGAAAGGGGAAGTCAAATTTGACCGTGCGAAAGAGGAAATGCCGACATCGGAAAATGCATCGATAACTGTCCCAAGAAGGAAAAAGAACAAGGATAAGTCAAAGCAGTTTGTGCCAATTCATGTAATTAACGATGTTACTCATTTGCCAAGGATGCGTGAGTGGTCATCAATACGGCAAAATGTGTTTGCGGACGATGAAAAAGCCTTACACAATCTACCATACATTGACGATCGGAAAAAGAGTGAAAAGTTCATCAATGAACTTGTAGAAGATTATGACGGGAAAGTTCATACCGACAGGGACTCGGACTATGTAGACGATGAATGTTTATTAGACATGGTGAAGACAGTGATGAAAGTGGAAGATGTGGATCTTCATAAAAATGGCGTTTCATCATCAGAAAGGAAGACTAGAAGTAATCTAAAACAGCCGGATACTACTAAACAACTTACTGTTTGTAAGAAAAAGGATGATCCAGAACTAACGGATGGAGAAAGGCAGATCATTGAGCCCAAACAAGAGGTTATTCAAGGGGGCAAGCAGTCTGGGATAGTTTCAAGAATCCAAGTGCCACCGAATCGTATTTTTGAATTGATTTCCAAAGTATTCCTCAAAAATACGCCACCGGTTGAATTAAAGAAAAGGTTTTTGACACTTTTGAAAATAAAATACCTATGTATATTTTTGTAAAATAGTTTGTAATTTGTGGAGAGATAACAAATTATTATTTTTTATTTTTTAAAGGTATATTTCAATACGGGAAAATTTGGAGCCTGAACATTCTCCCGAACTAGCATCGAATATTGATGGTCCTGACGCAAAATTGCAGTCGAGAGAACTAACGATGAGCTCTTTTCACACTCTGTTTTGCCGTCGATGTTTTAAATACGATTGTTTATTACATGGTGAGTTTCCATAGTTTATAGATAAAATAATAAATAGATTAAAAACTAATAATAAAACTATGAGTAAAACTATAATTCAACAATTCTTTCCGGTATGCAATTTTCCTTCCTTATATGCTGATATTTTTTGCGTCTTTGCAGGACTGAAAGTAGACTACATTGATCCAAAAATGCTGGAAATAAAACTTTCAAAAGTTCAAGGTGACTATTCAAAAAAGCCCTGTGGATTATCTTGCTTTCTAAATTTGGTAAATTTTCAAAAATAAAAGTTGAAGCATTTTATCAGTAGTAATTGTTATGTCAATGTACAAGGTTTACATAGTTTGTACATGGACAAGTGATCCTATTAAATACTTTTAAAATTGTGTTTTAAAATTGAGCAGTGATCACAGTCAGAAATGTAGTCTATTTGTGATGCAAGAAAGATAGATAAGATGTTATAATTTTTTAATACTTTAGCCCCAAGTCCAGGCTAGGACCAATGCATTCATGGCACAGGGAACAGAAACTCTAGGAAAATCTACTGTAACAAACTCCCCAGTGGAACAAATCAGTGACGGGGATAAAGAAAACGATGACAATGACAGAAGTCCCATCATAGCAGCTTCGTATTTGATAAAAGGCTTTCAGCCACGGGATATGGACACTTGGTCAGCAGGAGACGTGAACCTGTTTCGTGCTGTCCACCCAAATTTGTATGGCAATTATTGTCTTATTGCCAAAATACTGGCTACAAAGACTTGCAAACAGGTAATTTCTGATTTTGGGAACAATTTGTTAAAATAAATATCAAAAAATTTAACAAAAAATATATTTTAAAGAATCGAATACAAAAATGCAAAATAATACTATGATACTTTTTTCAGGTATTTTACTTTGCACAAAAGGAACTGGCGGAGACAGATGTGAAAAGCAGTGAATCTCCAAAAAAGGTTCATGTTACATCTCCAGAAAAGAAAACCGCGGTTAATAAGAAGCAAAAGTTGAAGACATTTCAGCATATTCACAAGAACGTTCAATCGTCTACAATGAATATCTCTCATTATATACCATGTAATCATGGCAACCAGCCGTGTGACCAATATTGTACGTGTATCGAATCCGCCAATTTTTGTGAAAAATTTTGCTTCTGCAGTAGTAAATGTAAGTGAATGGATAAATACAGAGCGAAAATGTTAACTTACGTACTAGGTAACAAGATTTGACTGAAGCTAAAGTAAGGCGTATGAAATACCTAACCATGGGCCATTGCGTAAAAATACTTTGTTTGAAGGAATTTTCATTTTCGTAGAAAAAAATACTTCATGCTTTATCGACACCGACCGACCGTTTTTCTTTTCCTGTTTGTTATAGGTGAAAACCGATTTCCGGGATGTATTTGTAAGGGTCAATGTGACACCAAAAAATGTCTTTGCTACCGAGCAGCGAGAGAATGTGATCCAGATCTCTGTACAACATGTGGGGCTGATCAGTTAGACGATGATGATATTGATCATGATGAAAAGCCCAAAGGCAATTGTAGAAACATCAACTGTCAGAGGGGGCTGTGTAAGTTTTTTTCTGTGAAAGGAATTCGAATTCACATTTTTTTACAGCTTTTTGAGCTTGATGAGCAGAAAAGCTTACCCTTATGCTTCTCAATTTATTTTTTATACTTACTCTTTGTTCCGAAAAAAATTAATCCTTCGTTAATTTATATTTATTTATACTGACTGTTTCCACATTAAATGTTTTTACTTCATTTGTTGTTTGTTTAGAATTCGCGGTAGACGCAACTAGAAAAGGAAATAAAATCCGGTTTGCTAACCATTCTTCAAGTCCAAACTGCTACGCTAAAGTGTTAATGGTAAACGGGGATCACCGAATTGGTATATTTGCTAAAAGACATATACAATCTGGCGAGGAGATCTTCTTCGATTACCGGTTCGCAATTCGCAAAGTCACACTTGATAAGAGATCTGATTATCAGATTGGAGCTTCATCTTCTGTTTCCTTTGATATTTTATTGTTAATGTTCATTGTTCTGCTAATGTTTCAGGTATGGTACCAAAGAGAAACTGAAATATGTTACCAAACCTCAAAAAAAGGAAAAGAACTAAAAGAAGATCCAGAACTGAATCTCCTATTATAATTTTTGTCTTTTCAGTTATTATCTATAGATATCACGATGACTATTATAAATTAAATTACTAATCGGTCTACCGCTAATATCTATCAATAGAAATACATAAATATGTATATGATATGTACCTAGATATGTAAGATAAGATATCTATCCTGAGAAAATAAAAATGCTTTTCATTTACTGTACACCGCACCGGAAGAAGGTTCAATGCAACGCCAATCCTACACCTGCTAATTTGATCATATCGATAACTACGTCTTTACGAACAACATGAGAGATTTCGAACGTTCTACTCTTTTTGATGTNACGTCTTTACGAACAACATGAGAGATTTCGAACGTTCTACTCTTTTTGATGTAGTTGCAGATTAAATGTGCATTTGTTTTGAAACACTTTTCCAGTAGCTTTATTTTAATAATAATTTTCTAGTCTATAACGCTAGCAAGCGTTGGTGTATGCAGGTATTCAGTTCAATACCGGAAGTGGCACCTAGTTGTAGTTTAACAATACATACATATGTCATTTATTAAAAATATGATGAATGTCATGAAGGATCTTGGACATGCGGAATGCTTTCTTCCTACATAACTGCAAGGAAAAGTACATTATTCAAAACTCAAAGTTATCACTGTTATTGCTTAATTTCAAATGAACGGACTGCATAACGGAGGACCATAGCAGTGCTGACAGCAGCAACTAATCCGGCTGGCATGAACTTTCCTGAACGATAAAACCTTGCTCCCATAATTCCTGCTAACAGAGCACTTGCTCCAAGTCCAACAAAGTAATTTGATGGATTCTGGGATGTTTCGTATGCCCCATATGCAATCACTGCTCCGAATAACAGTCCGGCACCCAAAGAGGCAGTACTTCCTAATAATAATAAGTTAATAAGTCATCTTAATTATACTAGTCGTCACCAGTGACTGGCGACACAACATCACTACCAAAATCCCATAAAACTGTCCTAAAAAGAAATGTCAGTTTGGCTGTGGTTAATTCAACCATTTTTTTTACCTTTTTTGGCGTAACCCATCACTCCACCAGATGCCACCAAAGCTGCATATCCATAAGCTAAAAAGTCAATCCCCATTTTGAAAAATTGGAAGCTCACCGATCGGTTAGTTTTAGCTGTTTTTCCTAAAATTAAAAATTAGGCAACAACAAATCCTATAATATTGCGCTTATTTTATGACATTTGCTGAGCGAGGCACACAACAACAATTTTAAATAGCTTACAAGATGTACAATATCTTTAATTTCGAAATTAGGTACAGTAAACAATAAATTGTTGCTTACTTTTTTACTTAAATGAACAAGTGTCAGGTGTTAATAGCAAGCAAATCAGCAAGACTACGAACAACCTGAGTCCAGCTGACAAAAACACGCTACTTGAGTTTGAGCTGCGGATGACGTTGGCTGACTTGCACTCTTGTACATTGTACACTGCACTATACCTACTTATGTAATAAGTATAGGTAGCTGCTATAGCACTTATCTATTAGCAAGGCAGGGATAGCTCCAATAGTCGTAGTGCAAAGTGCAGCTCAATCCAGGCAATCCATCATCAAGCTTTTGCAACTTTTTGTCTTTGTTGACTTCTCGTTCCGTTTTCCGTTCCCATCGTTTTCAGATTCAAAATAGAAGACCAACCCAGGGCACGTCTCTCAACCAATCAGAGACTTTTTCTCTCTCGTGCAGCCAATAAGCGGGGAGAGCGCGCCTGCTGCACAAAGTTGCTTAGAACTGTCTGTTTTCTTTTTTCATTTTTCTGAAGAGTTTGCGAGCAAGAGAAAAGCAAAGAAACAAAAACAAATTATTTTTTTCTCTCTACAAGTGCAATGTAAAATGCTTTTGTTTGGTTTTAATTGATTGAGGTGTGAGCACATTAGTTTATGTGCTTTTGCTAAATTATTATCTAAAATTGGCGAAAACAGAGTTTTTAACTAACTAACGTTTTTAGACAATTATCTAGCCTAGTTCCTTTTTTATTACTGGCAAAATGCCACAAACTCGCTCAAAAAAGAAACAATCCAGTGCAATACCACCAGTCCGAAATGCTAATCGCGAACAGGAAAGTCAGAATGATAACATCATCGAAACAACTGATAAGCAGCTGGTGCGAAGAAGTAGCAGAAGGCAACAACATCAGGACCCATCTCCGCCACCTCCTAAAAAACAGAAACCGGTGGAAAGTAAGTTGAAGTTGTCTAGGAAGAGGACGGCGAGTAAGAAAGCGAGGAAAAATGATAATGATGGTGACAAGGACAGTGAGAGCGGAAGTGAAAATGTGGAGCCTGTTGTGGAGTCACAGCCGCGACGAGCTCAAAAAGAGGTTCGGCCAAGTTCGAGAGGAAGGAAAAGACCAGCAAAGGCAAGCAGTAAACCAACCACGACGGAAAGGAGGGGTGGGAATGAGGAGGAGGAGGAAGAGGAAGAGCATGAAGGGGGAAGAGAAGAAGCAGAAGCTTTCCGTGACGGAAATCGTGAGGTGGAACATCATCAAGGTCAACCCGTAAATCCAAGAGTTCGAGCTGAGACTGTCAATCCTTTACTCCCAAGTAGATCGTTGTTACCAAAACCAAGTGATTCACATTCGGTCCAACGAGAAAAGATGTTGTCGTTGAGGGAAGTGGTGCGGAAGATTATTGGAGAAATCATGAACGAGGTTCAGAGGGTAGAGGAAGGGTGGGGAAGCGAAATGATGGTTCATTATAAGAGTGTGGAAAAAATTTACACGTATTTTGGGGAAGTGTACGGATGTGGTAGTGGTGATGGGGAGGGGAGAGGAGAAGGAGATGACGATGAAGATGAAGCTGGTGGGAGTATTCTTAGCACCGGAAATAGTGGCTTAGGTGTGGAAGGCCTTGGAAGGAGATACAGGAATATGGTAGTAAATGTTTTGTGGGGTTTTGGGGCTGTGGTGTGGAGGGTTGTAGGAAGGAGCAACGTTTTTATGGAGATCGTGAAGAAGTTCTTGATAGAATGTTTCAAGAGATTAGGGTGGGAGGATCGAAGACGAAGGAGACAAAGGAAAAATAAAAATTTTATTATGAAACAGTGGAAGGAAGAACGATACAGACCAGGATGTTATTATGTTTGCAACTTGTTTGTGAAGGTAAATATTAAATATCAGCAATTTTATTTACAAGTATGTACTTCAAAATGAAAATGTTGAGAAACACGTTATAATTAATTAGATTCAGTCGATGATGATATAAATAACATTGTACAACTCGTTGAAATATTGTTTTTTTAACTAATTTTTTATTGTTGTTTGTAGCACCACTCTGACACAAATACATGCATTCGGCAAAACCAGATGACCGTGATGCAAGTACTGGTGGACACTGCTGTTGCCTCTGATAATAAAGAGTTTTTGGCGCATGTCCTGAAATATTGTACTGGTGCGTTGATGATTAGGATGAAGGATAAGTCAACTATAGCTAGGTCAAAGGCGATGGCCATACTTTGCGGGTTGTTGAGTGTGGATGGAGCGGAGGAGAAGGTCATGAAAGAGTTGAAGTATTACACAAGATACGACCCGAGTGCAGAAGTGAGAAGAATTGGAACGAGGGAACTAAGCCGTGTGGAGAGGTTGAAACTGAGATTTTTTTATGATCAGGCATTTGATCGGAATTTTGGGGTGAGGTTTGAAGCTTTAAAGGTAATGGGAATAGAGATAGAGGAGGAGGATGAAGATGAAGAAGGGGTGGGTGAAGGGGCTGAACGGGAGAACAATGGAGAGGAACGTATGGAAGATGAAGAGGGTAATGGGGAAGAACAAGCCGAAAGGGAAGCAAACAGGGACAGCAAAACGAAAAAAGTGATGCTATTTAGAGAAATGGATCAATTAAGTAAAGAGAAGCTTTGCAAGTTAGTTATATGGGGGGCATTTTATTCCGATGGTAAGGAAAATGGGAAACTAAAAAATATTTATTATGATTATTCATAAAAGGTGACAGTTTAATTACCAATAATTGTGGTTATTTTTTGGTTTCTTGCAGTAAAATGTGAAAATTATGTGAAGAATGACCTGTTGAGAAAATGGTTACTCATGAGCTGTCAAGGGAATCTGGTCAAATTCATTGGACAATTGGATCCGTTTGAAAACTTGAGGACTGTCAATAGAATCATGGATTTGATGTTCAGAACAGGGGAGAACGAGGGGCTGAGGATGATAGAGGAGACGGTCGATTTTGGATTTGTAGATAAATTGAAGGAGAATATTCTAGGGAAGAAATGGAAAGACGTGACTGTAGAGGGAATGGTAGGGTGGCTAGGATTGTGTAAAGCAAGTGAGGAGAAGATAAATGTTCGAGAAGGAGGTGATAATGAGCTGGGAGGGCGTGGGGGGTTTTTAAGAGGGAAGGTGGTTCCACACGGCAATGAGATGGGGGAGTTGCTGAAGTGCTTGCATGAGTGCGTGTTTTTGGAGCATGACCAGGCGATCAATGAAGTGAGAGAGGAAGACGCAGGGCCGGTATTCTGTGTTGTAGTGGCTTTGGAGATTTGCAAATTTGTAGTCTGGGAAGAAGGAGGACGGTAAGCTTATTATTTTTATTTCCAAAATTGAAATAAACGAAATTTGGAAAATCTCATTTTTTTGTTTTAGTGGATTCCATGAATTCGTTTTGATTTTGACATTTGACACTGATTATTGTTGTTTGTTTTTGTACAGGAGGCATATGAAGAAACTGATACAGAACATTTTACTGGATCCAATAATGGACGAGAGAATGTTAGTGGTCCAGGCGATGAATGTGCTGAATCGGGATTTTACTGATATGCAAGAATTTGAAGATGTTATGATGGAAGTGTTCCAGGACGTGTTTGACCCTAGGAGTGAGTATAACCGGAAGTTTAGTGGAAGACAGCGAGATGGTGGAAAAGGAAGCCAGGAGATAAAGCATGAAAATGAAGACAGTAACAAATTCAAAGAAATGGAAACACGAAAAAGTGATAGGAACATGGATCAAATCGTAAATAATCCTCAGCCAAATCTAGAGCAAGTACAGGAGCAACCGGCGGTTGTACTGATGAATCCATATCAGTTGACAAAATTAAAGGAGAAGGTAAAATAGTATTTTAAATTTTTAAAATACATATCTTTTATTATTAATTATTACTTACTATGTATTATTTATTTGGTTTATTGGTATTATATAGTTATGTGAACTGGGAATGGAAAGGTTCAATCTAAATAATGACAAGGAGAAATTGTTGAAGGAGAAGAAATTTGGGGATGCAATACCGATAAATGAGAGAATTCTGAAGTTGCAAGATGAAGAAGCTAAGGTTCAAGCGCTGTTACGGGAGCAACAGGAGGAGATGGAGAAGAGAAAAAATGATTTGTTGAGGGCTGCTGCTAGCAATAATAGTGCTAGTGCAGAGGTTGTGAGAAATGTTGCAACTGGGGAAAATGGCGTCAGTCCAATGGAGCACAATGGTGATAGCGATGAAGGCACCGAGGAGGAGGATACTGAGGAGATTAATGGAAAAAGAAATGTTCGTGGTGGAAACTTGACGGGTGTCATTAATAGTGTGGAGGAAGGGTTGGCGAAGGGACTGTTTATGATTAATGGGTACATGGACTTGAGACCTGGAATGAGCCCGTTTATTAGGAACTTATATGAGAACTATGTCCTTCAATTTATGACGGTGAGTGATAAAATTAATGGTGTGGTGTTGGCTTAAAAGAAGTTACAAAATACAACAGCTAATTTTTCATTTTGTCGTTTGGCGTATTAGGAGCGTGATCCTGGCATACGTGTGTCCGTCATCCAGTTTATTACTAGAGTTGCAATGAGTGAGAAGCAGGAGCTCAGGCGGGTGGCAAATATTGTCATTCGATGTGTGATTGGAAGCGATGCGGGGGAAAATCTAATTGTGGCAGGGTTCAAATGCTTGGTGGACTTGTTGTTGGTGTATAAGTGGGAAGACTTCATGTTGGAAATAGGAGAGATTCTTGAGGGGAAAAGAGAAGGAGAAGAAGCTTTTCGGATGGCGCATCCGTATGCCCAAGGTACTTAGGCAGCCGTGATAAATAAAAAAATTATGGTGTGATTTAATTTTATTTATTATAAACAATTAGCAATTCTAATATAATAATTGGTTTGCTAATCTTGTTACTTCTATAGATTACACGAAATACTTACAGCATGTGCTGGATGACCCGGGTTTGACGTATGAAAACTGTAATGCAGACCACATGAGAAACATGTTAATAGATTTAGTAACGAAAAAGTTTCCTCCTCCAAACGCGTCAGATACCTTTGCCGCTGGGGTTTATATGAATATGATAACCGTTAAGAATCAAGGATTATTGAAGTTATTGGTTAGGGGGAAGTTACGGGATCCAAAGGTGTTGGCTGATGTGCTGGGGCTGTGGGTGAATAATGATTATAGTGGGACTAGCGTATTGCGAGACTTGGAGTGTGTATTGAAGTTGCACGGAACATTTGACTGGTGGAGATTGGGGGAATTTGATGGGAATAGTATTGTAGATGAGGAAGAGGGGGAGTATGTGTGTGAAGGTGGTGAAGATGATGAAGAGGGCCAAAATAATGACAATGATGATCAAGAAAGGATGAGAAGGGACACTAGAAACATAAAACGGAATGAAGCGATGAGGGTTTTGGGGGTTGCTGTGTCGGAGGCTGCGGTTAAATTATGTAAGGAGGTGACAAGAAGAGGTGGAATAGGGGGAGGTGGTGGTGGAGGTATTCTAGGTGGAATGGGTAGCAATCATACTGTAATAGGTGGAGTTGGTGGTATGGGAGGAGGTGACAAGGAGGATACTATAGCGACCGCAGTGAAGTTCGTCTCATATTTTCTGGAGTTTTTGGATAGGAAGGATCAGGTAAATTTTTAATTTCAATAAACTGTATTCATTCACTATTCATAAAATTTTACATAAATAATGAGTTAAAATTCAATTGTAATTGTAAAGCCAAATTATTTTTTTTATCACACAGCCACTAATGCGTACGATGGTGTGTAGAATTCTTCAACCGGTGGAAGAGTATCCGACTCGTTCCTACAACAATTTATTAGTAAGATGTGCTTCCAGAATCCCTATAACCAGTTTTACATCAGCAAAGAAAATAATAGAGGCGATTGGAAGTATTTATCGTGCAATGAGGAACCATCCAGGGACAACCTCAGTGACCAATACGTTAAAGGAGGTGACTTTCTTTTTTAAGAAATTGAAGAGAGTGTTTGGGGATGAGGTTAAGGAAGGAGTGGCTAGTATAATAGAGTGGGAAAGGGGATTAGAAAGGATGAGAGGTGGAGATGACGAAGATCTAAGTGAGAGTGATGATGATGAAGTAGATGCCGGAGGTGGGGCTGATGATGTTGCAAGATTTACCAGTAGTGGCGAGGATGATTAAACTAAATAGTAATATCGTGTAAAGCTTTTGTATTTATGAAACTTTCATTCTTTAAGCAATATACCCTTTATTATCCATTCACTCAAGCGTATGTTTTAAGAAACATGTATTTATATTACGTAATATTTTTTACATATGAAATTGTAAAGTCGACATTTGACACGATCAAACAATTAATTGCAATTACAGGTGTATTTAAAGTGTGTATGGATTATTAACTTGAACTAAATCAAATTTTATAAGCGAAAGTTAACCTATTGAGAAGTGTATAGAACATATTAAATCTTGCAATGTATTTTTCTACGTGTATTAATCTATTAAAAGAAACTTAAAAATTCGAATATGATTTTGATTCAACACTTATTTATTGTATATGCACCTGAGGTTCTGTTTAGCATTTAAATTTCGAATTAAAGAAGGAGAAGAGCATATATGTAGTTTGTAAAGAACTGCAACGCAGCATGTCAACGAAACCTTGTTTTTTGTTATTTTATGTTATACATTAACTAATTGTGTTACTGATAGCCATAGCGGATAAATTAAGAGGTTGAAGAAGATCATTTAGTCAGCAATTATATTTTAATGGTTTATTTTATTGATCAATGTAAACGAAACGAAATTGGACAAACATCCAAAACATGAAAATATTGGGTACAGTACAGTTATGATTTAAGTAATAATTGTATATAACTTGACTTACTTTTTGCAAGTAGTGACAACAGTATCGAAATATTACATAATAACGCTAACAATTTTTAAACACTTGTAGTGTCTTATTTGTATATCAAATACTGAACAAAAGAATTAGAAGAAATCATTTTAACAATGATTTAGGGGAATTGTAAGTACCCATTACTGAAATTGTAAATTACATATATGATAACATAAATTGATGCTAAAGTATTGAAAATAGTTTCAAAATCAAGTCGTCGTGGATTAGGGAAGATTGGCTGATTTTGAATTCCGATGTCGGGACTCACGTTCAATCTGAAATTTAAGTTTTTCGAGATGTTCAGTTATAACTTCATACAATTTTAGTGCTGAATTCAAAAAAAAATTAAGTACAGGAAGCTTTCATCTTGCAAGTTCCTACTTGCCTTCATCTTGCACAGAATGACTCATTAGGATCATGATATCATCAGGTTCAGATAAGTCAGATTCGGGTTCAACTGGGATGCCCTGGGACTTCCCATTAGCGCCAAATGGAGGGTTGTTGGACTTGGAGCTACGACGCCCATCTGGTACTGGGCCAAATTGGAAGTCAGCACGAGAACGACCAGATTCCCCACGATCCCTTTCAGTGATGGCATTGCGAGTACCCATAGTATGCGCAAAGGGCGCCGGAAATCTAAGCATAAAAGTAAAAAAAATAAATTCCCAATTGAAATATATTCCCCATAATTTCAGTGGTCTCCACAAAATGAATTTGTATACAGAATCTAGTAGAAATGAAATCTCATATTAAAATTACAAAAATTTATATAGATTTAAATTTACCCAGGCTGTTGAAAAACTCTAGTCCTAGCAGCACCAGCAGAAGCGCCTCCCAACATCGCAAGATTTCCCTGTCGATTTAGAGAGCGATCGTCCCTAATTGTAATGTCGTAGCCTCCAGGCTGCGGCAAATGGAAGACGTTCAAATTCCCACCGAAATGATTTATATGAAGCGATGGATCGCTAGCTGGAGGAGCTTCCATTGGCGGAGGGATAACCATAAGTAGATGGTCATGGACATTATCTTCCTTATCGCAGCGTCCGTCAACTCCAAGAAACCGATTAATCATAAGTGGAAGACCATTATTGCCATGGCCGATGCCAGCGGGAGAGTTAGAAGGGGCCCGGGTTCCGGGTGCTCCACCAGCAGCGTCAGTTTTTGAACCGTTGGGAATCATATTGAAGCAGCGCTAATTTTAAAAGTTAGAATTTTGTGTATAATTTCATTTACAAAAATTTGCTCATCACTTTTTCCTTGGAATGCACATAGGTAATTAATTTTAATTGCAAAACCGATTAATAAAGAAAACCAAAAGCCTTACCTTTTAAGCCGACACAATTAATGAATCACAATTTAAAAAATTAGCAAAATTCACACTTCACAGTTGCTGTTAGATTTTCACGAAAAAAATCAGGAAAATAACTTTCAAAGTTCCAGTTTTTTAGTTAAGATTAGAGTTTGTAGTTAAGTTAAAACTGATCCAATCACTTTAATAGACTTTAGCTTATTACCCGAAGGTTAAACACGAGAGGTGAAAACGAGACAGCGAATTCGACTTGGAGGTCTGCTTCTCAGGAAGTCAAAATTTCAACTAAACCCGAAGCTACAAGTTCCACTTCTTTTTGAAGACGTTTCACTAATTGAAATAAGTGGATATCGAGTAAATACGACAAAGACGATAAAAGATAACGTTCTTCCTTTAGCGTTGGCCTTATCAGTTCCAAATATAAAATAGGTACGTTCGATTTACGTTCTAGTGAAATCTACTGATAAAAATGGAATGCACTTAAGAAAGTTTCCTGGCTAGTCCCTTCTCTTCATTAATATAATTTAACGAAGACCGCACCAGTTGCGAGTTGCGAGGGTGGATTAATCATGGACGAGATAAGCTAAAAAATCAGAACGTTTTACATCTTTTTTCTTCAAGGAAAAGGTAAAAGAAAATTTGGCTACTTATAAAACTGGGAATGGGATGATAAAGCACCAAATGGGCATCATTTTTTGACTCATCGCCATCTTGTACACATCATAGCCGTCAGGAAGAAACTAATATTTCCTTATCAAAATAGAGATGAATATGATAAAGACGGTTGATACTCATCTGAATAATATTTATCAATTATGCCTTGGTGGCGGAGTACCATGGGGGTGGTGGATGGTGCTTTTATCAAAAAAGGAACTTAGGTTCCTGCATCCCTTTGTCATTGGCTAAATTGAGGCAATTTTTAAGCTGCAATTGATAAAATACAAACAAAAGCGCCTTCAATTATCCTATTTCGTATGTTATCTAAAGGACGGCTAAGCAGTTTTTAGGTATCCTTATGTAAAAGTGCATGGAAGAGGAAGAGGAAAAGGGAGCGACGAGAGATGCAAGAAATTCGTTTGAAAATGTGCGTTACTTTTTTTTACTTTTATATAAATAAATAAAGAAATAAATTTACATTTTTTTATTTTCAGCCAAGGTGGAGTTTTATAGAAAAACTCAATTAAAATTCATGCATATCAAATGATGGTACGACAGCATCAGGAACGTTGGTTTTCAGTACAAAGCAACACGCTCGTCTTCTCAATTATAGAAAAAATGTATTCAATAGATATCCAATTAGCACTAACCAAGTGATTTTTATGGCGTATTCTATTTCTTAACTTTTTTTGGTAACTTTTCAACTTTAAAAAGTCTAACTTGACTAACTTTTCCTGTCCAACATGTAATATGCTTAGGTGCTAGGCAGGAATAAGTCATTAGGTATTGGGAAGGAATGCTCAATGCAATTCATAACCAGAATAAAAATCTCTTCATCTTTATGCACTTGTCATAACTAGCCATTTCCTGTCACCTGCATTTACTACTATTTGGCACAGGTTAAAACTTCTTCGTAAAGTCTTTGAAAAGATAGGAATTAAAATAAAATCGGCAACGAGGTTTTTTCCATCGTTTATTAACAGGAAATAACTACAGACTAGGAATGCAATGTAGGGAGCATAATATGATGGATGACTGCTACATTTTTTATACTGTTTACTAATTATGATGAGATACGACCGTTTATTAATTACATATTTTTTAAATAGCTTTGTAATGAGAAAAAGTTAATTTACTAAATTATTAAACCATTTCTCCTCTTCTTTGCTGCGAATCGATCAAATGTATCACTATCCGATTCGTCCTCATCATCTTCATTTGACGATGATTTTGGTGTCGTAGTAATTACCACTTGACTTAACGGCTCTCCGGCAGCAATTGGCTGGGACTGAGATTGAGATGTTGCTGGAACCGCAGCAGAAGAAGCTGGAGATCCTGCGGCTGACGCTGCGGAGGAAGCCGCTGCAGGTTGGGCAGGAGATTGGGCTGCGGCAGGGGCACCCTGAGATTGAGGTTGAACTCCTGGAGGTGGAGCTGGGGCTGCAGGTGCAGAAGCGGGATGCTGAGGTGGAACCCTCGTAGTCGGAGGTGTTGATGTTGGTGGGGCAATTCCCACTACTTGGTTGTACACGCTGTCGATGGCGTAGCTGATGTTCTGGGGTGCGAAAGAAGTTGAGCCATGGAAAATTTCATTTAGATTTCCGGTTATAATTCCTGTGAAAATTTTTGTTAGTCCGGGAATAATGGCTGGGATGAATGGTGTCGTTGCGGGAACAGATGGTGAGGAAGAATCGTCGTCATCCTCGTCTTCCTGTCGGGGTTGTCGGTTATTTACTGGACCAGGTCGAATTCGTAGCACTAAAGTCTATTCAATGAAAAATAAGATAAAATTTATTTTTTTAAATTAAACAAGTTCATTAAAAATAGCATTATTACATGAGTATCACCATCCCTCTGATAAGCTTCTATGCTATAGGCCTGCTCCACTGCTGGGAAGGCGTCGCAGATTATCTGTAGAAAATAGAACAAACCTAAGTGGTTTTTTTAAAAAAACTTTTTTGCAAGTCGCAAATTTTCAAATTGCATACCGGAAGGAACACGATAAAAACTGAAAATAGGAAATGCTTCATTCCACTTTCCATTTCGAATTATAATTCTCAATACGACTAGCAAATTTCTGAAGCAAGTGGAGCTTATGATGAGCTGAATTTCTGGGTGTCCTTCCTGTCACTCTCGTAGCAAAACTGCTGGGGTCCCGATCACACTTCTTCGCCATATTACGCAACTTCATCTTTTGCCATTTGTCCATTGTACGCATATTCTGGAGCGAGCTGCAAGTGGACAAGTTGAGGCTAAACTTATTACATGACCGAACATATTTGGGAGTAACGAACGCTTTAATTAGCCATTACAATGGTAAACCGAGACTGATTTTTTCTTTGGTAGCGGAGTAATTCCTGTGATTCCCATCGTTCCATTTTTTTATAGCGCAGTTGCCACCTTTTATTGAATAATGTAAACCGTTTTTAGGTGTCCATAAATCCTAACGGCATCTCAAAATATGTCTGTGCTGCTGCTCTGTCTGCTTTTGTCTCTGTTTGCTTCTGGTTAGAGTCACCGGAAGTTAAATAGAAATGATATGGCTACAGCTTTGCTCTTTTTCTTCCATATAAGCATTCTATCCTGGCCTATTAACAACCAAAGCGACACTTTTATTAGAGTAAAATTGGACTAATTGACTATTGCTCATTTACTCAGAAATGTTCATTTCGCTACTAAAGTGAAAGGTCTGACTATTACGAAAAAAGTGTGCAAATTAGAACTATGATGGAGGACTTTATCTATCTAGTAGCCTTAGTGGTAGTGGTCGCTTAGCAAATTATCATTATTTTATCAGCGATAGCAAGTTAGGAATAAAATGACCTTGGGATAGTTGGGATAAGTAAAATCTCAATATAGGATTGACTTTATTCCCTGTTAAGTATAGGAAAATAAATATGGTTAATTATAATTATGTACATGTTGGTGTATGAAATAATTTTAGTTTTTTATGATCGTGAAAACAGCTAATTTTTTTTTACAAAAGATAGGTATTTATTCCAATTGAATTCGAATTTACAATTTTTTCTAGTACTAAAAATTTTAAAATTTAGTAATATCAAGGGAGGGTAGAAAAATTAGCCGCAGTCAGTTATTGGGACCTGGAATGCCTTTTTGGTTGATAGCGTCATTATCCTGAAAATCAATAGATTCCTGAAAAAATTTCAAACCAGAATGGGTATTTACCTTAAAGTTAAATCGGGCTTATGATTGATTAAAATCGCATCGTAATCATAAATCTTACCGCCAATACCGCCATATCCAAGACCAAGAGCACCGATTCCTCCATATCCCAAACCATATCCCAGACCTAATCCGCCTTTAAACAAATAAAATTTCAAATAATTGAGTTTTAATTGAGGTATTTCTTAAAAAGTAGAAGAGATGAGAAGCGTCCAGTCATGTTTTCTTACCACCGTATGGAAGTCCGTAGTATCCAAGACCGATTGCGTTAGCGGTTTCCAGATCTCGTTTTCCAGCAGTTGTAGCAGCCATGGCAGCGGCGAGGATGGCGAAAAGAGCAAGAACGATCTGAAAAATAAATAGTAGACCGATTATTAAAGACTGATTAACTTGTGGAACGAGACGTTTTTCTCAGTGTGCCCCAATCTAAAGTGTTAATCTTACAATGAGCTTGGCCATTTTGATTTTGGAAGAGTTTTTAAGAGGTTTTTTAAGAAGTTTTGAATTGTTTTCACAAGCTTGAGCAAATTGAAACTGATAAATTTTCAGAAGTACTCGCCACTTTATATACCACCGGTGAACCAGGGATCTTCTCTGGTCATAAAGCGGTATAATTGTCCAGTAAAGGAAGCAACCTCACCAATTGTTTTTACAATGAAATATTAGCCATCTGAAAACTCCCTGGCACAACCATGACCGCAACAAAATAAACAATTTTAAAAAACTATAATCTGTACCATTACATAAATCATTATGACATTTTCCTGTACAAAATTCCACATTTCGAATTCTACTTTGGAAACGTGTATTTTTGTTACAGCAAACGAGCGAGCGAGAGAACGGAAATAGGTTGTTTCGTGATTTTACTAGTGCTGATAGCAGATGCAAGTATTTTGAGGCTCTAAAACACATTCGTAAATCGTCATTAATAATCTGCCGATTTCGCAACCACAAATAGTAGACAAAAAAATCGCGCTATCGCCACCTAGAACCTTTTACGAGAGTACTACGTAGATCAGACAGAGTATCAACTGGAAGCGATGAAATCTTGATGGTAGCTAATCTTTATCGATAATTTTAATTGCCCAATTGCAAGTTCCACCTTTTAGTGTTGTTATTGACCGGATTAATCCAGCACCCCACAGGAATCCTTGGAAACGTGCATTTGGGGATAAGGTAAAATTCATGGGCTCCATTTAAAACACATTTTTCCTGAAATGCACTTTTATGAAAAATAGGTAAGACCAGCGCGAGTACTACAGGTAGGTCTGTCATTCTGGTCATGCTTATTGCACATGTGACAATAGTAATTAATAATTAAAATTAGGGTGATATGAAAAGTAGATGCAATTAAAGGAATATCCTCATAATTATTATAGTGACCATGCTCATATGATTTCATTTATAAAGAAAATAGCACAGTTTTAGCATTTTTTAGTGAGTAATAGATTTCTTAGGATATTTTTATTAAACCGTTTTGCATTGCTTCAAGAGCAAGTAATAAAGTCATTATGTTTGAATTGCATTGCGCATGTCGAAGCTTCTGGATACGACATCATAACATAAAACGCACATGTGTGTGTTCCTTTTTCTCCAAGACATTTCACTTCTTTCTCAGGAAAAACCAGCAAACGAAGAAAAGTACGGAGCCTGAAATTAAAAGAAACGATATTGTGCTTGTTACCTCAAAAATCAGGTTATAGCTAATTATGTACTATAATAATAAAAATAAATTATGGAGTAGTTAATTTACTGGCTAGCAGTGCTCCAGGATAAAGTATGGCAATAGCTGTTCTGTAGTCGGTTAACGATGTCAAAGGGTCCACCACGATGGGGAGATTTCCTCCAACATTGTTGATTACGAAGAGTGCCATGCCTACCGCAGTTGACCTGGCGTTGATAGGAACTAGCTCAACCAGAATTGCGTACATCACGCCGAACCACATTTCCGAAGTAACAAATCCCACGAAAAGTGACAGGAAGATGTACGGAGGATCCAGAAATAGGAGTCCGAATGTGAAAGGAGTTGATATAAGCTATAGCAAAAAAAAATAAATTAAAAAAAATTATCAACTTGATTATTATGAAACTCAATCGGAATGTCATCAGAATAATTTTGTGTGTCATTTTTACCTGACTTCCAGCCAATACTAACGCCCTAGCGGAAATTCCCAGTTTACTCACCAACCGTATCGGAAATGTACCCACCCACGACGGATCCCAGCACTCCGCTGCCAATCGAAATTCCCGTGAGCCACCACCCGGCATCATAGTCGGGATAGTATATTTGGAAGTATAACGCGGAATTATATCCCCAGCAGAAGCCAGCTTTAAAATAAATAAAAATGGATTAATAAACACTATTCATCGAAATCTAAAAAGTATATTTCCAATATTCCAATCAATTCATAAGTTCACACCAGAATGCCGTATGCACGCAGCAACCAAAAGAATCAGCACTTCCGGCCGTTTTATTAAGCTAACGAGAGGATTTTCCTCTTTCAGTTTCTTCGGACCGCTGGCAAAATTTGAGGGGTCATCGGCTGTAGTGGCATTATTCCTGCAAGTGCTGGAAATTGTCCCTACTACTTCCATTTTATTATCATTAGCACTGCAATTATCAATTGATGGGGTAGGCAAAGGCAAAGGTTTGCTATTTCTTGGCTCTCTTATTATCAGCATGAACACTATTCCTATGATTACTCCTGGGATTCCACTGATGAAGAAAGAAGTTCTCCATCTCTATTTCAATAGTCAAAAATGATGTTAATTAATTCATATAAAAATATTTTATGTACGAGCGGGGCAACATGAGACTCATCTCATGAGACTCAACTAATTACCTCATCAAACATTGTGGTGTCTGTGATGTAACTTCCAACGGCAAAGGAGGCTCCATAACCGATATAAATTCCCCAGTTGAAAATGCCCATGGCGAGTGCTCTCTTCTCCTGTGGAAAAATGTCCCCAATAATTCCCGTCGCTAAAGGACAGCATGCCGCTTCTCTGTCCAGAGTAAAAATATTAACGTCTCCATTAATTAATGTGCGAAAATATATCCGGCATTTATCTTCTATTTGTGGGACTCACCCCGCCGCAAGTGCCATTCGAAAGAGGACAAGATGCCAATACTGTGTGGCGAACGCAGTCCCACTAATTGCTAAGCTGAACGCTATAGTGGCAATACCAAGAAGGTAAACTCGGTTAAATCTGTCTGCAATAATCCCCCACATTACTCCAGTCACTGTGAAGCAAGCCATAAATGCGGGACCTGCCAGGATCTGATATTCCGCACCCAGCCCATTGTAGTTCCACTCGCATGCTTGGACTTCCGACCCATTTCCGGTATTAATTCGAGTAGAAATGCATCTAGATCACATAATTTTTCTTTTGAACAAAAGTTTTTGTAAGCAATTAATTATTGTGGGAGCCAATTTGTATTAAAAATGAAGCCCCCGGAGTCTTACTCAGCTTCATTGTCGTAGCCACTGCAAAGACTTGCACTGGAATTGGCTATATCCGGGATTAGAAAGCAGCTCTTGTCTCCATATCCAATATCTTGTGCTACCGCTTTGCTCACAACTCCTATCAGAAAATGTCCCAATTCGCCAACAACATAAATCCCAGTGAGGAGTGGGAGCATAAGACTGGAGCACTTTTTTGTTCCTTCCATTGTTGGTGATGGTGACTTAACTAGCTAACTAACTATAAACCAGAAACGCACCTCCACAACCCTCTTAATTATGCTTTTACTTATAAACAAACCGCACACCTAAAATTGTCGAGTAAAATTCACGCATTTTTCAAAAAGGAAGTATGTAAATGTCTTTATCGCACTTCACCAACGTCAACGCAAAGACATTATTTTTTATCCTTGTCTTTTGGTATTCCCAGGGAAAAAGATTTTTAAGTCGTCATAAATGCATTTTTTGATGCACTAACTTTTCCTCCAGCTCTGTCGTATCCTGACTGGAGTCGGCGGGGCAAAGACATTTCTGTCTTAAAAAACAAACTGGCACGAATAAATTAAAAGTTGGGACTGGAAGGACAATGATTTTCACTGAATATTATCACAGTCTTCATAACTATACCCACTCACTGGAGAATTTACTGGAGACGAGCGGCAGATATTCATGAAAAGCTTTTGCAATTGTAAATTTATGAGCTGCAGCTTTTAATCACTTATGTCAAATCAAAATCATGCTGTTTTTTGCAAGTGTCCACTTACTCCAAATGCAAATTAACAATTGAGAGAGAGCTTCGTTTGAAGTAGTTCTTTCCGCAGTTGTATAACATCATAATTTATAGGAGAGATAAGATTATTGCTGCAGGGTGGATGAAAAAGAACAACAAGAACAAACAATAAAAAATGAATCAAAGTGAACAAAGTGGACTGCTTTCTGTGCAGAGGGAATCGAGCCAACTAATTTTACTTTACTCTGAATTCTGAAAGGAATTAGCTTTACTTGCTGCACCGAGGGCCTCTAATCATTTCAATAGAATTTGAGTGCCTAGACAGATGCAGGCAATTAAACCTATTAATTTTAGCTAGAGTACTTAAGTGACGAGCCATTTTCGTATACAATTAGCAACATGTAAGTATAGTAGCTTTACCTCGTATAAAAATTGCAACAAGCATGTACAGCCTAAGACGTATTGTGGAATCAGAATTAGCATCTCAGCATTCAACTTTTGTGCGAAAAGATTGTCTCAGCGAAAACAAACTTGTTGCTATAATTTTTATTCATTTTAAAAGTTTGTAAGCTACATAAATGGAGAAACTGGTTTTAATAATTTAAATTCATTTTTTGACAAAACTTGTCTGGAAAAGCAGAGCGTATTATTATTGTGATGAGATATCGCAAAAAATTGAATGTTTTTCGCATGTCAATCAAACTGTAGCAAATTTGCTCATTCTCTTCCCGGTTTGATGGCCGATAGCTGATAGTTTATTTTCAGCTTTCAGATTTATTCCGCTTTCAAAGACACGATTATTTAAATTATCAAAATTTCAGAAAGTTGTTTTCTAAAGAAAATTTGCCTAGTGCCTGGCAGTGAATAGTGAATCACAAAACGCTCCTTTTTCTACACTAATTCAATCATATTCCTACAAAAAAACGTTGATTGTGGCTTGCACTAGACAAAACCACTTCACTTCGTGGTTTCCTTGGGCAAGACTGTCATTCATTGTCACACTTGTGAAGACGCACTCGCCACATTCGCTAATTCTACAATTTTACGCACAATTGAACACTTCCACATGTAAAAACTTTATCTGATAAAACTTCACTCGATAGGTTATAGCGATTTGATGTCTGGTTGGCTTGGCCCCCCTTTTTTTGCAAGTGCAAAGGGAGCAGCACCACCTCGCCTCTGCTCTTGTATCAGTGACAAGGACAAATGCCTAACTAGACTGCATAAAGATTATTACAACAATAACAATTATTATTGCAAGGCGCTAAATGACTTTGATTTGCCGAAGTTGCATTGTTGGAACAACTCCAGATAAGCTTCCATTGTGCTGTGTAGCCTTTTTATCAGCCTCTGAAATGTAAACGGTATTTCTTTGAGCTTTTTGTCTAAAAAAAGGTCTAAAAAAGGCAGGTCTAGATCAAACAGCGCGAAGCGTTATTGAGAGGATATCCTCCAAAGATGAGATTTATTATAATGAACGAGAATAAGAGCGAGAGTGATTGATTTATTACGAAAGCAACAAAGAAGTGAACGTCTGACATAAAAATTCACACTCAGGCTTCACAAAAAATACGAATTTTTTGCTTCATTTGCGATTGTTTGTAAAAAAATTTGCTTTCTTTTTGTGATAGGATGCATGTAAATTGTAAGGTAACTTGGCTTGCCGCTGCTACTGTCACAAAAAACAAAGAGTACATCGTGATAACTTGATAAAATGCAGGTAACAAGAATATAGTTAAACAGAATCTCTGAAAACGCCTGAATAATTGCTGTCGAGTCGAGTGGCTCCATTAAATATGTATTAGGCTCATGTACACATCTTCCATTTTTTTGATTGCATTACGGCAGTTACGATAAAAAAAGATGCTTAATTAGGTATGCTTATAATATAGGATAAATATGAGCAGGAACATGATAATAGCATTCCGTTCTTTGTTACCTGCTTAGCACTCGCTTAGCAAAAACTTGCAGAATCGGGAAAAAAATAAATTAGGTCGAGAACGGTATTTATCAAAATCTTGCTGGTAATTTTTGGAAGATTATTTTTATAACTTATTCAGGAACAAACGAGAATGTTTAATTAAGTAGAGTTATTCCCATTGAAAGAGTTCTGGAAGACATGGCATGACTTTGGCTTGATGGCTTTTGCGTCAGACTAAACGTCCATTCCGCACAAGGAAGAAATATGTGGGAAGTGGGAAAGCAATCAGTTTTCATCATTTCATTAGTAAAAACTTCTTCCTATAACGCGTGCGAGTAATAATATGTAATTAATAGTTCCTAAATATTATATTTAAATGCAAAAATTAAAACTTTTTGAACACTCATTTGTTGATGTCTACATCGTTAATTGTCGCAGAGTGATAAATTTCGTCTAAACAGCACGATATGATTGGACTGTTTCATCAATAAATAGCCCAGTTTGCCCCAAAATTATTAACTATTATTATGTATTTAAGCAACTACTCTTGACATCATCGTTCGTACTGAAAGATTTATTATGCAACGCAGCGGATTGAGTCGAAACCAGGGCGTGTAAAACAGCTTCTATGTACCCAAAAAGGAGGTTTATTATCGCATAAGGTGTACTCGCTACTTTTTACTGCTTACATTTACGCTACATAATGATACAGGATACCTTGCAGAAACCAAAGGCAAATAATTCTGCAAAAGTTTTCACAGCCAATTTATCGTTTATGATACATATGGTGATGACCTTTCTTGTTTTTGGAAGAAATCAAGAAATGCATTGACGGTGCACTCCCACTGCATGCGTACCTTATTTACCGTAATCGCTCCTTCTCTGCTAAAATTATAATTTGCAATGCCAATTTCGTTTGTATTTTGCGTTTTGCGTGTGTGGTAGTGGGGTAATTCAATACCTACTTTGTACGGGTAAATTCAAGCATACTACATGCTCTTGTCTTTGCCCTTTCATTCATTCCGTCTCTGAGAGCAGGGCGGCAGTTGCGTGTAGAGAGTCATGGAATAAAGAACTAGATTACATAAGTTAAATCTAACTCTCTCGTATTCCATCCTAATTATTGATTAGGGCTTATCACCACTAACCAAATACCACAGCGTGTTGCTTCTGCTAACAAGTTAGATTAAAGGTAAGTAAGTCAACAAGACATGCATGGCAATGGTACAATGTCAATGTCCAAAGTGGAGTCATTTTATAGCTAAATTGCCGCTTGCCAATGAATGACGAATAAATTTTTATTTAGGCAATGGTATTCTTGTAGTTTATTAGCAGCAGGCGATCGAATCACTTTTGTCAAGGATGCCGCTGGTCCCCTCAACTTTGCAGAAATACTCACGATCCTTTGCAGATAATTTACTTTGGTTTACTGTTGATTATGTAATGCAACCTGCTACACGATATCAATAATGGAGTGTAGAGAGGAAGCGTATCCTAACCTTTTTTGCTAATGATTTAATAAAGATTTTCCTAAATTTTTGTTAATGGCTAGTAATAATGAGCCAAGGTGCCGCCTGTAGAATTTTTACAGAAACTGAAAGCCCAAATGATTTTCTCTGAACCGAATTATAATAAATTCAAAGACCATCTACTCCGCAAAGGTGGATAATTGCACAATTATAAAGAAATTTCCTAACACCGCAATATTAATAAGAAAATGCTTACTCAAAGTAAACTATCAAGATATTGCAGAAATACTCACGATCCTTTGCAGATAATTTACTTTGGTTTACTGTTGATTATGTAATGCAACCTGCTACACGATATCAGCAATAATGGAGAGTGGAGAGGAAGCGTGTCCTAACCTTTTTTGCTAATGGTTTAATGAAGATTTTCCTAAATTTTTGTTAATGGCTAGTAATAATGAGCCAAGGTGCCGCCTGTAGAATTTTTACAGAAATTGAAAGCCCCACTGATTTTCTCTGAACCGAATTATAATAAATTCACAAAACATCTACTCCGCAAAGGTGGATAATTGCACAATTATAAAGAAATTTCCTAACACCGCAATATTAATAAGAAAATGCTTACTCAAAGTAAACTATCAAGATACTCAAAAACAAAGCTAAAGACAACAACTAATTTAGATTTTCAATCACATAAACAACAAAAAACTTGAAATGCAACAATCCAACCTGTCATTAGGGCCCGAACACATAAATTATGACATTTTGCACCGTGCACGCTACGCAGTAGTACTTAGGCATTAAAACCTTTGTACCTCGTAATAAATCTTCAAACTTCAAAACATTCGCAAAAATTGACTTTGATGTGATGCATATTACATATTATCCCTTCTATCAAAACTTTGCCTACAAATCGTAAAGTGCATAACTTATGCAGCATGATAAGCGATGATAAGTGATGATAAGTGAAAATCATGGACCTATCGCATCATCCATCCCTACCTTTGTCCTAAGCAGGAGTACTGCTCGTCACGTGACTTCTCTCCCGCGAAAATTGAGTCTCTGCCGTGAACAACAAAGAAAACTCCCTCTCCTCCTTTTCTCATGTAGAAAAGTAAACAAAACAGATTTACAACAATGCTTGTAGTAAAAAAATAACTTTAATTATTTGACAGCTAATTTTAGTTACTTAAATTTTGAAACTGTTTTTGCGGTAGTTAAAAGTTAAAATGGAAGGGGGAGATAAAAAAGAGGGAGACAAATTAAAGTGTGTTATCTGCGGCACCTCTAAACAAAATGATTTTAGTAATAAAGAAATAAATAAAAAGCACGGAAGTAAATCCAAAGGTTTGGAAAATAAGCATCGCCATCCTAAATCCGTTTTAGTGCATTTTTGTAAAGAGTTGGAGCTCTTTTGTCCTAGTGGAGAAAGTTTGTCGTTGGATAACAACTTATCGGTGTGTTCTAAATGTGCTGACAACATGAACACTGTGCTGGACACGAAGGAAAGGATGGAGTTGGTTGAGGAGAGGGTTCGAGAGCTGCAACTGAATATTATCCAGGAGCTGAAGGAGTTGCAGGTGTATCTGGATTTGATGGGGTTACAACTGGGGAAAATTGAGCGGTGTGTGAAGCAATCGGAAGGACAAAGTTTTGTCTCACCGGGGAATATCGACAGGAATTTTAACAGTAAAGACACAGGAAAAGGTGATAAGAAAGCTGAGGAAGGCGGTGATGTTGTCATTGTACGAAAATGTTTAATGAATGGTAAATGTATTTCTGTTGCACTTTTGTCTAATTATAATTATGACATAAGCATTAAACATAGCGTATTTAAAAAAATAATATTTTTTTTTCGTTTATTGCTAACAGTAACGAAAGATATGTATGCTTTCCGAGATGAGCTTAAGAAAAAGACAGTCGCACATCAGGATTCCGCAGCTGCAAAGCCCAATAATAAGCCCACTCCAATGTCAGTTGAAATAAATCGAACTAATTCGTGTGTTGGTGATGATGGATTTCTAAATATCCCCGGAACCGGAATCCCTTTAGATATTGTGGCAGAAGATGAGCACATAAGAAGTAATGAGACCAGCAAAAATACTAAAAACAGTGACATTGAAGACGGAATATTAGGAATATCAAATTCTACATCTGGAAAGCAAAATACTTCCGAAGAGCCTCGCCTCGAGTTTGAAGAACAAGTATCCAGTGATACTACAGATGACGAAGATTTTTTCAGCCCTCAAATCTTTCCATACAGAAATAAGCTGAAGACACTTACCAAATCAAGATCTCAAGAAGAAAAGAAAAAACAAAAATCTCCATCTCCAGAGAAAGAGACTCCAAATACAAGTATATCTCTGCTTAAAAATGCACCTGCAGTAGGTTTCTCAATGGATGAAACATTTTTCGCGAATGAAGCCTCTCCTCTGAGACCTACTACAAATGTACCTATTTCTGAGGGTTCTGTGTCACAGACTAACGAACCTACAACGAACTGTAATTCCTTCTTGGAGGTGTCAACTATAACACTGGACGGAACTCCCTCTCCGCCATCAAGAAAACCAGCAGTAGGGGCAACTCACAAATGTCAGTCTAAAGATAAACCAGTTAAAAGGCTTGCAAATTTGTTTGAAATCAGTATAAAGAAAAAGGAAAGGGAGGTATGGAAGGATGTAGATGTTCAGGCAGCTGTCAGAATTGCGAAGAAAGAACAAAAGAAACAAACGCAGTACAAGCAACAAAGCTTGATATCAGTAGCAAGAAATATGCCAAGAAAAAAAGAGACGGCTGATATTACTAGCTATAAGGACTTTGCTGGAGGTTTGCGAACATCCTCTTCCTCGCAGTCACAATTGTGTAACTCGCAGCCAACGACAATGTCTGGCGCATCATCAACATCTTCGAAGTCTAAGGAAGTTGAGCCCATCAAACGAAAAAGCGACGAAAATATTGAAAATTCTAAATCGAAGAAAAGGGAGAAGACAGAGAGCTATAATCCGATTTTTGCAATCAGTCCAATCAAAATAAATCCTCCATCACCAAAGTCAAAACCCGGTCAGATGTCTCCACCGATAGCCCCGATTTCTCCGTTAGCTGGCCCGTCAAGAATAATTCGTTCGCCTAATTCAAGTCCTTTAACGTCAAGAGAGAGTAACAACAATAAGAAACAGGAACAAAAGTTAAACTGTACATTGGACTTTATAAAGGACTTTGATAAGTAAGTTATCACACCACATAAAGTACTCTTTTATTTATATTATGGGTGGGCATCATTTGACGACTTCAAACATGACATGATAACATTTAAAATTAATTTGTAATTCTTTTTCCTCCCTGCATTTAGAATTCCTACCAAAGTAACATACGAACCGAACTTTAGATACAAGGAGCCAGTAGTCAGAAAGAAAGCGGAGCGTGCAAAATTGCAAGGCTGGGATTGCGAAGAATGCAGGGGGGTAATTAGCAAGTTAATTATATTTTTTGCTAACCAATCTTTTGACTTTTTAGGTTATTAACTTACCCGTGTGATTTTGAGCTTTGTTTTTGCCTTTGTTTTTCAATTTTCAAAATATAACTTTTTTAGTATTACGAACTTTTGGGGTCGCAACTGGATGAAAAGGAAATTGAACGGATTAGAAATAGATGCTCACGACACCGATCTAAAAGGAAAGTGGTTAGCAATACTCCAGAGAATTTCTGGTGCACTCCTTTGCTCTCAACTGAAGAACTGTACAGAGAAGGATACATCAGAGAAGGGACACCGTTTACACCACCTCCTCGTCGGAAGATTCAATTGAGCAGTGAGGATGATAGCGAGTGAGATGAAATATGAAACGCAATGAATAAAGCAATTAAATGTAAGAATGCTAAATTGTCAACGCGAAGTGCCTTCAATCGCAGTTAGGTACATTGTATGTATGTACCCAAAACACTTCAATGCTCTCAAGAAGGCCGTAAAGAATGTAAAATATTTTATATTATTTTTTTAAAAAGTTTGTGATTACTAAGACTAATGTAAGTATTCAACTATTATATTTACTCAACCGGCTGTGATTTAAATTAGGCGTACGGCTGGATACCATTAATAAAATATAGCTTTGTATTTGTATGTTTAATTTTTGCCTTCAGAAAATGGCTTTCCAACATTTATGTACCTGAAATGTGTACTAATTAAATGTAAAACCTTAAAGTTTATATTGTCAAATCATCAATCAAGCATTGTTTACAAGTTTTTCTTTCCGCTGTTAATTATTAGTGATTTGAAGTTAATGTAAGATTTTGTAATTTTATGTATATTGATCAGTTCCTGACAAACTCAGAATAAAAGTGCATTTTTCTTTAAAGATTGACTCGTAGTAGTACGTCAATAAAGGTTAGGTCTGAAATTCAAATCTAAACAAAACATTTTATGATTTTATTGATGTCAGAAGAATACAATTCCAAATAACAAATTGAGTTACTTCAACTATGGAATGAACTAAGGAAATGCTCAACTATATTTAGCACATATTAAACAACTTAAACTTGAAATAGTTAGTCACAAGCACTCAATAATAATAATTATTATTTTAAATAAGTTATCATTACATCTTAAAGCATTTGCATACAATACGAAACAAAACACATAAACATAACAATTCGTTGAAGAAACAAATAATTATATTAACAACCCGTCCTCAACTTTTCCCCTGACTAATACTTCTCTTTCCGAGCTCTATTGCCTGAATGATTGAAATTTGGTCCATTTCAGTAGTGTTTGCTTTTTCGTTGTCTAATTCTAAAAATGCTGCTCTATTCCCAAAATACGACAATGCCTTAATTCTATAATCAACAGCACAAGCTACAGGGTTTCCCGTCAGTATTAGCGATTCCAAACAAGGTAACTTTGAAATATGTTTAACTTCTTCTACCTCAACTATTTTGTTGGAACTTAAATTGAGAACAGCAATACTGTACAGTTTCTGAAACGGACGTAGGCACTCGATTTGATTTTGTGACATGTCCAATATCAACACATTCCCGAAGCACAGGTGAAGGTCACTCGGCGAACTTATAATATTCCCTCTATAAGAAACTGTTTCAAGTTTTGGGAGAGATGTAAGGCTGAATACATCTTGAAGCTTGTTAAAGTCAACCTCCAAATACTTTAGTGATGGAATTAGCTTGCCCAAGTCACCCACACTCTAAAAAAATCAATTGTTCCAGATTAGATTCTTCTGTTACATTCAAAATAAATTTCTCATTTCGTTTAAATTGTCAATAACGGATTTTTATGTTCAATTACTTTGAAGACATTATTGTTGCAATTTAGATACATCAGTTTATCCCAAACAAATACGGGCCCGGATTGCTCAAACGTCTTGTACAAGCTATCACATAATAATAACTGGTTAAGTGAGTCGAATTCGCAGTTCCGTATCGAAATTCGCTCCACGGACTTTCTGACGGTGCCGATCTAGAAATTACCAAATGTACGTTATCTTATCATGAGTGCAATTTGACATTTTGATTATTATAATAGTAAAAATTACTTCGAATGTTCAGCCAATGCTAAATTACTTATTAAATTTTGAAAATTAGTACTTTTAGCGTTCACAACTAATGAATACTGGCTACAGCTTAAAATATCTTTTCATACCTCCTTAAGCTGTCCAAAATTTACCAGCGTCAGATTTACAAGTTTTAAATTTTTGAAGACTGACAAATCCATCGGATATTCATTCGGAACTATGTTGCTTTTCCCAAGAGATATGTTACTGCCAACAATGTTTATAGACTCCAACCGGGAACAAAATTCGATTATGTGACTAAAATCCTGTCTTTTATCTTCAGTGTCCAAAGGTGGAATTGGCATTTTCATCCTTTCGTTAATAGCGTGTATCTGAAATGAAAAAAATTTCAGTTTTACTTTTATTCAAAGCATTCCGTTTTTCCTACGACGAATTTTTTGATTTATGCAATAAGAAATCATCATTAATTAATCATAATTAATTGATATTATCATTTACAATGACAATTGAGTTAGTGCACCTGGTATGGGGATAAAGTGTACGCAGTTTTATCAGCTAAAATTTGCTCTCCCTTTTCAAAAATATCAGTCGCCAACTTCCTTAACATAAATATGATTTCGCAATCATAGAGATTCAAAAACTGGGCCAAATCTTCTGGAATGTTTTCGCCAAGGAGCTGGATCACATTTTTCAGGTACTCGTTAAGAAGACGCCGCCGCTTCTCCACAAAGTCTGGCTCCCGATTCCCAATGAATTTTTTCGGAGGTAGGGCAACATTATCTCTTGGAATGCCTAAGAAGAAAATAATATTGCATAATATTATAAAGACAACATTACCACATTACAACAGAGCATTACAAAAATTTACCTTGCAAATCCACTAATTTTTTATGCAACGCTTCAAAATCGCTGTATCTTCTTTCGATTATCCAAAAAGTGTCGTTAATTTCCACTTGGATTTTGTACCAAATTACGCCATCCTTCGTGTTCGGGGTGTCCAGAGCAAACCCAGATATCTGGGCTTTCACTCCGTTCTTGTAAATGCATGTCATCTTCGAAGCAACCGAATTAACTAATTTACAACCGTAACCGTCGTCATCAACAAATCAGTCAGCGCCAACACCGGAAACGGCGCCACTGTCACTAGTCATTCTTTATCTTTGTAACTTTTTACTGAATTTAAATTTACTTAATACTGATGTAAGCACTGAATGTTACAAGTTTGTAAATCAATTAATCAGCAGGCTTCATAAACATCAATATCTTCAAAAATATCCTTCTTATCTGTTTACCTTTCACATATCTTTAAAAGTAGAGCAGTTGCTCAGCTGGACAACGCCTACAGCACAAAGCGACTTGTTCAACTCACAGTTAAAGGAGTAAACTTCTGCTGCACATTCATTCTATAGCAAAAATCAACTTAAATTAGGTTAAAACAGTGAAAATACATTCAAAAAGAGTGAACACGGCTGACACATCCGCAAAAGTACACTTTTTTGCTATGCCAAAATCATTCATCAACAAAAATCCTATTTCAATGCACCCACCCAGCTCGGCAGTCGGCAGCACTCAATGAGCTTCGTAAATGCGCCCTGAGACTGATGTGAGAAAAGCGATTTTGAATGGCCAATTTTTACATCAATTTTGAAATATTCTTTTTCATTGATTAAATGTTTGCATGATTTGTTCATGAATTTCTCATTTTTTGGATTTAGTTTTTAGGGCCCTGACTCAGAGAAATCGCACTGATTTACGAAAAATTTTAAAATCATCTTAAAACCTTTAAAGATTTTATCAGTTCCTTCATTAAAATCTCATCTTACCCCGTTTTAATTATTGTCAATAGTACTTTTTATTTAGTTTAATTTTTTGGTACTTCGGTAGTGATAATACTGATGATGGCAAAAGTATGTAAAAGCACCACAGATAGATAAAAATAATTATAATTGCAAAGTTGTTGCCAAGTGCGTGGGTTAGGTGCAAAAACCTATACTAATGATTGTCTGAACCTTCACACGTTAAAACAGCTGCTATGAGCGTGCAATGATTAGTGTTTATTTATTTAAAAAGGCTATTTACCTATTATGCACTAATATAACAAATATAGCATAAAAATGTAGCAGCCACAAGCAGTACTAAAGTAATTCAAATTTAATGAAACGAGCTATTACAATAATAATGCATCATTATTATAGACATTATAGTACAAGCTGAATTTTCGGGGGGTCATTTTAATTACTTGACAGACTAGTGGGCAAAAATTTAGCCATATATCGTCGCGTGGTGTTCTTCTTCTTCTATGCATGGTATGTATATTTAACTTAATATAGTTATCTACCAATTTACCATTTTCAGGCGTGTAAATAAATGCCATGATGCTATTTTCAGCTCCATTGTATTGTTAATTGAAACTGAGAAGCCGACATTTTTTCCAAGACGGGCTTATGCGGGATAACAAAGAAGACGAGGACAAGACAAAAAAATGAAAGGGAATATGCCTTATAAGAAAACAATGAAAATAATCTGAAAAAAGAGATTTTGAAACAATTAAATTGCTTTTGCTATACCCACACTGTTTCTGATGTACTCATAGTAAATTCTGTCGATTGTTACAACTTACAGCTTTCCGGTGACGCATTTCAGGTTTTCCTCTCGCCTTATTTCGTTATTCCTCAGAAAGTTTATTGTAGGAAACGATAAAGTATTTTTTTTAGACACTTGATGAATGTCAAGTTTATATCGTGGGAAAATCAATCGGGTAAAAATTTGCAATACCTAAGCTGTAATGCAAACTGTTATACGTCTACACAACGAAAGCAACGCACATTTAAAAGCGACTTATCGCGAACAACGATCAACCCCACGGCTATGACTCGGAGAACAGTTTCCGTTCTTCTAGAACGTGTAACACTAGTTCTGGCTCCGAGACTGGGATTATTTTTCTACTTCCTTTAAAAGCCTACAAGTATCATAGAGCATGTATATGACGCCAATTCTACAATATGTATATAGACTGGATTAATTCAGAAGCCAACATAAACTTGCATTTGGGGAACAATGCATTTTAAATGGAGGCCTATTACGTTTCCCCAAATGCACGCTTCCAAGGATTCCTGTTGAATGCTGAATAAATCCGGTCAATACTGTGCTTCTCAGCATTCCCTAGTTAAAAAAGAATTCGAATTGCATTCAAGCTATAAATACTACATGGTTCACACATGGTTCATATGAAAAAGCACGGTTCTTTATTTTATTTTTGATGGCACTGGAAAGCAATCGGTCACTTTTCAGACCCTATGCAACCGTTTTAAAAAATTCGGACCAAACTCTTTACGNATGTGGGAAAAACGCACAGTGTGTAAAGTAATAAAGCATTTGGATAGGTAAACAATATAAAAATGAATTTCTAACAATCTTTGTGACTTTCCTGTTTCTCGACTTCAATTTAGCATTGTCTGTGGCAAGAATGAACTGAGCACATGACATAACAGAATAGCATCCGCCGCTGTCAGCTTGAAAGCTCACGCTTGTCGGTTGTACAATCTCGACAATCCCGAGTCGAGATATAACGAGATTTTTCAGAATTTTTTGTAAAAAGTACAATAATAAGAGTTTTATTCGGTTTCCATAATCTTTCATACAACTTGCTCAATACAATTTTTTTTAAAAAAAAGAGTCAGTGCCAAAGCATTTTGCAGTCATAAAAATGGAAAGCATAACTGATTCCAACTGGACACGATGTACCCAACTGGAGCCAGTGCCTAAATTTCCACAGTTTTGGTTTGAAAAGGTGGACATTGACTTCTGGTACGATATTGCAGAGAAGTACATGATCTCGCTAATAATATCAACTATAATTTTATATCATGTCGCGGTTTGGGAGTTAAAGAAGTTCATGAGAAACAGAAAACCGTTTGAGAGTCTACGTCTGGCTCTTTTTGTGTGGAACTCGTTGGTCGCAATGCTTTCCGGGACAGTGGTATTACGTGTTTATCAAGAATTATTGTTCGAACTAAACCAACCTAATGGATTTTATCGGAGTCTATGTATCAGGTTAATTTAAAATTTCAATTGTAATAAAATTGTAACTAAATTGCCCCATAAAATTTCAATCTGCTATAATCTTACATTGAGGCTGACACATTTTACTTTCCAATTTCCAGGGAAGGTCTTCACATGTCGACTTTGTTTTGGGCAGTGGTTTGCACTTGGTTTAGGCCACTATTTATACTGGACACTGTCTTCCTAATTTTACGCCAAAAGCCTGTGGGAAATTTTCATCTGTAAGCTTTCCAAACTTATAATATCTTGGGGAGGAAAATAAATCAAAGTGCATGTCTGTTCCTGTTGTATTTTTTAAAACTTTTTCTGCTATAATTTTTGTTATTTCTTATCTTTTAGACTTCATCACACACTTTCAATCATTTTTACACCGCTGTTACTGGTAACCGGGGAACCTCTAGCAAGATATTTAGGCCTGGCAAATCTTTCAGTTCACGCCATCGACTACAATATACTTGCTCTAAAAGTGAGGGGAGATAAAAATATGCATAAAAATATAATCAACTTAAAATCAAACCATGACAGCATTTTGACACGGAACCCTTATTTATAACCTTTTTATTTTTTTGATAGTCCTTGAAAATCCCAGTTCCTAAATCTAACCAAATCATGATTGGACTCGAAGTTTTTCAGATGGCATTTGCTCTAGTTCTCTCCTCGTATACAGTATATCTGAAGGGTAACTTAAATTAATTTACCTACCTACCAAGCTTACTAAGCTACTATTTTAGATATACCTGTATCGACCAAGATAAATTAAGTTTTTTAATCTAGAGGTTATGCCTAATAAGATCACTTTATTTGCAATTTAGAAACCAGCTATTGTCTTCGACACCCTGGAAGTGTAATGCTGACGTACTTCGTTTACGTTGTCCTGCTAATTGCCGTGACAATCAACTTTCTAGTCCCCAAAATAACAACGAATGTTATATCAGGGAAAATAACCAATTCATCCGTAAAAAACCGAAAATCAAATTAAGTTTTTATCAAAAAATCGTTTAATCTTGTAATCAGCACGGTGTGGCACGGTCTAAAACTGGTAAAGTGCTTAAAATTCTTTGTTTTTTTTAAAATAATGGTGCACAATATTAACAATTAGCTGAACCCTAGCTCTATGGAAGAAACTTTATCAATAAAAATATTTAAATCATTAAATTACTCCACTCTACGATAAGAAAGTAATGTTAATAGCTATTTGTACTAGCCTTTTTGAAATAAATATAAACTAACATCTAAGTATGTAAGTTGAAACTCATTAAATTAAAATACCAACATCTGCAATTTATAATTATAATAGTTTTTATTCATGAATAATAAAAATTCATACTTACAACTAACAAAGCAAAGCATTCTTGATAAAAAATCATGTAACCAAAATTACACAGTTAACATGTCTACAGATTACAATTTAAATTTAAATGCCAACGCTAACATTAAGAGGCTTTAGTCTAAGCTATAGAAACAGAGATACCTATACAATACTGATTATAGGCACTGGGTACAATTTTTACCGGGCATTTTTTCATTCCTTAGCATAAAATCGAATCAATCAGCATAGGTATAACTTACGTATGCACTCTATTTTTAATTTTTATAACTACTTTTAGACAAATAAATGACCAAATAACAAATGGATAATTACCAACATACATGGCAATACCTAAGCAATTAAAAGATAACAAACAAAAACTGGAATTGACATACAATGGAAACAACTTAAAAGGTAAGAATGGCATTCTTATAAGTAATGTAAAAGGAATTCTAAGTTGGCGTTAGTTGGACCTTTAATTGCAGTTCCAACTTGAAATGCATATTTATGTGCATTCTGACAGGGAGCAGGCACCGAAACAGTTCCACTCCAGTTGAAATACAAGTGGCACAACTTATACGTAAAGAGCTGCATCCGATCAGGAGAAAGTCCAGATTCATCGTGAATAACGTTGTAGTATGTAGAACCCACGCATCCTTGACGGGCATACTGAGAGGTCAAGTAAAAATCGTACCTAAAACATAACATAAGTCCATCAAATAAAATATAAATTAAAAATGTGGCTATTATATAATGATCTGCTTATTGCTTAACATATAAAAATTTGTATTTAGAAATTACGAATGAAATAACTAAATATGTATTGAGTATTGTTCAAATTAGCACACACCTCTCCGGTCGAGTAACCACGTCATCAACAATCAATCCCGGGTTGGGGTTCTTGAACTTTCCATCTTTAAGCACCTCAAAGAATCGAGTATTGATCCTCTTACTTACGACGATGTAGCTGAGCTTAGGACGTGGTAAGTTGGCCTGCTCATAAATTTCGTTTACGCGTTGCTGTAAGTTTTTCAGGGACAAAATAAATTAATGAATTGATAAAAAGCAACTAAAGCACCTAATGTAAGAATGTAACTTAGAACTTGATTTGAACTAAATCTAAGAATTTTTTTATCTTATCTACATTCATTACGACATCAATAATTAAATTACATCGTTATTTTTATTTAGGGCTTTTAATATTAATCGTACGTAATGACCAAGTTCGCTTGGCAATAACTAACCTTGACACCTTCTAATTCAGTGGTGCATACACCTCGAAGCTGACCTTCACCAACTCCATCGCGGTACATCATTAGTCGTTCAGGATACTTGCCATTACACTTGAAATAGGCCCTTAGACACTCTGGAACAGTTAATGATCACAAAAATAATAAAAATTAGTACACTATTTACTAGTCACTTTTATTTAATGCAAGCTTTATTACTTATGCTACAAACAAATTGCATGATCACTTCCCACTTACTTTCAAACATGATGGCAACCTTCGTAGCCACCTCTTGTCCTCTGACATCCATTTTGTACGCAACCGAATAGTAGCTTCCGAGAGTTCGGGAGGTCGTAGCAGTCATTGCGCCAACACTTTCTCCGCCTCCAGCACCAGCATGATGAACATCATAACCCAGAACCATAACGGACTATAAAAATATTACAAATTACCTTGCAACTTGAACTTGACCTAACATTCCAATTCCAGTGCCTTGTCTCGTTCCATTTGAAATTAATTTTCAAATTGGGCTAAAACTACAATTATAATTATAACTATTACGAACCGGCAACGGGTTGGAAAGATTCCATGGTTCACCTCCTTGCTTAGCATTCATCTGGATGACTACATTCCTACAGATGGACAGTAATCCTTTGTTGTTTATATTTTTTGCCAGAAAACATTGCGTTGGAACTAAAAATTAAAAATAAACATACCGTATATTTATTTTTATTATGTAACTTTCGTGCTTCCGCACATTATATAATTTTAAGCAACGTAATATTAACTACGATAAAAATAAAACAAAATCATACCTCCAAGTTCCATTGTGCATACCCGCTTGACTTTGGAGTACGTGTCGGTGCTATTATTCGCTAGCACAACCAAAATCATTTCCACTGGTTTCTTTTTCATTGCCGCTATCCCCTCTTTGATTCCCCTTTCGTATGACTCTGGTCGGTTATCGCTAATGTGCTTGCTAGCATTTTTTGAAAAGTTAAAAATACTCCAAATAAAAGTTAAGTCTTGAAAGAAGTTCGATAATAATTCTCCAAACTGTGGATTAACTTTTAACTAACTGTACTCTTAACTTACATTAACGCAGGATCCTCAACAGTATACCCCAGTTGCCTCCCCAAATCTTGAATAGTGTTAACCAAGGTGCCGACACCAGGCCTGTCTCGAGCAGTGACCACAACGAGCCAATTCGATAACCTTTTTGAGACCAGCATAGCATTTCCTTAAAAATAGAAAAACAACTTACTTTATTTGATTGATTGAGTTATTAAACTTGATTAACCAAGTCACAAAACTAAAACATCATAATGCATTCATAACCAAATAGTAAATACGAAGTAGGGTATAAGTTGACTTACTTTTGAGAGCCTCCGTCCAGTCTGCCTTCAGATCAGTCTTCACGTCCCTGTTATTGCCTAATAGGATCGTTTCTGCTGGAAGAAATCGAGCAGTAAAACCCACCGGGTTTCGGTTGATGTTGAACTCCCACTCTTGAATCGATTTTTGTAGCTAAAATTTTTTTTAAAAATAGCAGCCATTACTAATAATTAAATAATTTCGTAAGTTATTATATTACTAAGGTCAACTTAGGCCTTTATAGTAGCGGATTTGAAGAAAGAATAGATATTTACCTTTACGTTAGCGTTAACTTCGCCAATGAATTTATTCATTGTTTGAACGCGCTTATCCGGTTCCATATGCAAGCAAGTGGCGATCTCCCTCATTAATTTGAAATTGGACCTCAGAGTATCATTAAGACCACACGGGAAGCACAACTCGGGAAC
>JAHZND010001585.1:0-15741 GCA_027744115.1 Acrocyrtus sp. NNG-2020 | reverse complement strand
ATACTTTTCTCCTTCCGACTCTAGACAGCGACCTTTTGTGCTTATTGTACTGCGATTGATTGTTATTAATTGGTGTACACCTGACTGGAACCAGCTCCCTTCCCATCGTCCTGGAAGCTGACACTGCTCGGCACCTGTAATAGAACAGAAACAAGCAATTATAATTGAAGTACACAATACGTCCGAAACGGTAAAGATTTCGCGAAATTAATCAACAGCATCTTTGCTTTAGTACTATGTCGACAAGATGTGAGCTTTCCATTGTTACAGCGAAATTTGACTTTTTTGAGGATACAAGAATGAGGAATTTCCAGTGCGAATATATTCAGCTCCCTTGTGTTTTGGATTCAGACTAACTCCTAGGAAATAAGCCCAGTAAATTCTAAGAAGTGTCACAGACTCAGACGTAAGTCTTTTTGGGTCCATGTCCTTCATTTCTCTCTATTCTCAAATTTTCAGTAGCAAACAGGAGTAGGAATTTTGCTTTAAGCCATAATACCAAATGTCATTTTCCACCGACAGTTCGATTTAGGCACGGTCTATTTCCAGTAAAATTACGTGTACTTTTCCACTCCCCAGCTCTTCCAGTCAATGAGAGTTTCGCTTTTCGCTAGTTTCCATTTTGCTTAATATTAATAGTAAATTGAATTTTTAGAGTCAATTTAGCCGAAACATTCTATTTTTGTCTGAAAGCTTTGAGCTTTCCCTAGTAATTTAATGGGCGGCTGCTTTGGCGAAGAAATGCGTCATCAAAAGCATCTCTCCGATTGCATTGCACTTTCCTTGAAGTGGAAATAGCCAGTATTTTTCCATCCATTTTAAACAGCCTAGTCACTATTCACTCTTCCGAGGTCCTACTTAATGACCAGTGTAGCCGATGACCCACATCCAAACAGCTCAATATATCCAAATATAGACTTAGAACAATAAAGCTAAAAGCCTCTTTTTAGATTGTTTTCTGCAAAAAGCTGATTGCAAATTAAAACAGAATCACCCCAGCTTATATATGAACTGTCCTGGCAGAAAAAGCTTTTTTATTTAGCAATTCTCCACCCTAAATCCATTTCTAAGTACCTACACAAAAACAATACAGATTAAGTGGTACTTAAGTAAATTGAGTAGCCTAAAATGACATTTATCCTTTTTCCTATAACAGCTTAATCATTTTTGTTCTCTCTCTACTTTGCTCTCACCATCGCATCGCTCCACCAAAAAAATCCTTTTCTCTCTGTGCTCCTTTAAAGTAAACTTTTTTTCCCTATCCATTCCACTATCCTATTCTACTTTTCCTCAAAAAAATCTCATTTTGTCCCTCTCCTCAGCCCACACTTGCTACTCTTTTTCCTGCTTATTTCTACTGTCCAGCATCACTACACCGACTCGTCCAGTCCACCCATCATCATCACCATCATCATCTGAAGAAACCCAACTCACCCTACTTAATAGTTTATCAATAAATACTCTTGTGCGTGCACACAATCTTCTCCTGGGATCCTCCTTTCTCACTAATGGAATCCGCCGAAAGTAAGAGCCTCCGAGTAATTTTCAATATACATGATCCCTCGACTTTTTTTTCTCGTGCTCCCTTCAAAACTATTTATATAATGGTTGGAAAAGGCTCTCACTTAACAAAAAAAGACTACATATTATTCGCAACTACTAATTTTTATTATACCTATCGGACGGAAGGAAAACAGCCATGATATCTTATCCAAATACTGCATCTATCGCCTTTTTGGCATCCTTTTTTTTCCTTTCTTATATGAATATACTATTTGTTCATGCTTTTATGTATACATTTTTTTCTTTCCGAATGAAAAAAAAATTCCTTCGTTCCTTCGTCATCATAACTGTTTGGGAAACTATGTGAGTACGGAGTAGCACAGCAGCACTCTCCTTTTTTCTCCTTTTTCTATCATTTCCTTTACAACCCGGTTTATATCACATTGTTGAATGTGTGATAGTGATGGTTTTTCTCTCTTTCTCTGTTGGAAGTAGAAAATTGAACAACTTTTTTTTCCTTCCATTTGCACTCTTCTCCACTTTATATAGTTTTTCGAGGAATGCAAACTTGCCATATAAGAAGGTTATAAGGTTATTTATGGGCTGGGTTTGGGTAGGTATACGAGTATTGATGGAAGATAATTTCTCGGTACAATTTAAGTTCTTTTATCCTTCAACTTGGGTACGGTATGACGGGAGAAGGAAGGAAATGAGGTTATATAATTGTACATTGGAAAAAAAATCGGAATGGAGGAAGGGAAGTTGCATCCGACATTGGAAAATGTAGAGCCAGAGAAACCAAACCAGCAGCATTCCATACTTTAGTGAGTTGGAGAGGCACAAGCAATCGATAATAAAAAGAGGTTTTATTGGACAGAAGAAGAAAATAAGGGAAATTAATGACTCCCTTTTGGATCATGTTTCTATATTTGTGTATATTTACTTTTTTTAAAAGAAAAAAAAACACCTTGGCACATTTCATACAGGGGGAGTGCCAGCAGCCCTGTTTTTTCTGCTTTTTTAGAAGCATCTCGCTTGGATCCTTGCACATATTTTTTTTCGATTTGCTGAATAAAGCAGTTACATAAAATAGATAGTGGAGTTGATAGAAGAGGAAAAAAAACTTGGGATGGAGACCCTTCAGAAAAATAAATGTATTGCGGAGAGGAAAAGTTCTTGAATAGGTACGGAAAGAGGACTTTCCAATTTTTATTCTTGTGGTTGGACCAAGTAGTAAAAATGCAAATGTAACGGTGCTTGTTTAAATCTTGAATAAAGAAAGTGCGCGCCACCCTGTCACATCAACCTTTTATAAAAGACCTATTCACGCCCAAAACATGGAACACTTGAGACAGCAACAAATACCAGTTTTTTTTTCTTGGAGTGAGCTCTCCACCCAAAAAAATTTTTTTTCTTTGTCCAGAAGTGGATATATGTCTTGAATTGTGTTTAAAATTGCGATTATTGTTATTTATTTCTGGCAAAGTAGGGAAGAAATACGGAGGGTCAAATGCACACACATTCACCAACTCCACACGCTCAGAGTTCTCCAAAACGTCCAACGCTCAGACAAGCGCTCCCTTCCCTAGTTTATTTCTTTAGCCTATCAAGTGCTAGTAGAAACGAGAGGAGGTTCATGCAGAAATCTTTAAATTTATCTGCCCAGGCTTTTTCGTTGAACTTCTCATTTCTGGAAACATCCAACTGTACAGCAAAAGTCCACTTCGTCTCGGAAAGCAATTGAAAAAAAATTCTACGAGTGGAGGAAAAGGGAAGAAGGAATCGCACGCATCTCTAAAGTAAGCAATGCACTGAGCCATAATAATCATTTATAAGGGTAAACCAAGTGAAAATTCCCTCAGTACTACTTAAGCACTTTTTCCTTCTCCACCTTATACAGCAGACCAAAAAAAACGCTTACGGTTACTAGATAACTCTCTATTCAGTTCTCCAGTAAAAAAAACTAGTAAATATTTACTTGAGTTTTTTTTTCGCTATGCCTAAGCATTCTACTAACTCCGTTCCCTTCTATATTTACTTTTATGGGGATGTGATGAATAGAAAAAAATGTAATATGGAATTCTACGCAGTGTTTAGGTTCAACTTGTGTCAACATGTCCTGACACAGTGGCTACACGTACTCATTCTTTTCATATGCAATTGAGGCGAATGCCCATCCATAACTTTCTTCGTTATTATTATTTACTTTGGCTGTTGTTCCTGTGTGGAATTCTCTTTTTTTAGAATAATGCACATACACAATCAGCGTATTTACTGTTCAATCGTGCCTAACATCCCATTCATTTCTTTTTGGCTCTGAAGTCAATGGAACTAAAAGGCGCGCACAGTCACAGTGGAGCGAGAGAGGGCAAAAAAAAGTGTAAATACGCTCATCTCATCTATCCGTCTGCTATTTTTTTTTCTTTCCTAGAATGAGGACTGAATCACAACGAGGGAGGGCTAAAAGAAATTTCATGTTTTTCTGTGAAGAGCGAGAGTCAGAAGACCTCTTTACTCTCGACACTTCATATCCGTCTTATTCACGCCAAGTGTGGGCAGAAATATATATACCTAGCACCTTAAATTATTTTCCTGTTCGGGAAAAAAAGCAGAGAAAGAAGCAATAGAGTTCCCTTTTTCAAACAGAGTGTGCTTCTCCTTCCTTCATTATTTGAAAGGTATGAGCTGAAAAAAAAGTTGAAGGAAATAAAAGAAAAGTAAAATGTGTCAGAACTTTCCTTTTTTCCAGGCCTAATCTTTCCTCTTAACGGCAAGTATTTTTTTTACTGGTGCAAATATGACGGAGTGGAACATTTTACCATTTTTCTTCTTTGCTTTTAACTAGATCTGGAAAAAAATACGCAATACGAGAAGAGCAAATACTTAAGTAGACGGGATTTCCGGTAAAGATCTAAGTAAAATAAATGTTCCAAAAGTGATACATACATGACATTGGTATATGAGAAAACCCCCAACGTCAATAGCTATCCACAATTTTTGGAGCGTAACTGGAATTTTCCTCACGATTTCAGGTATTTTCAATCATTCCCACTAATCGTCTGCAAATTGTAGCGTTTCCACTCTCATAAACACGTCAAATGGACGACAGTCGTGTGATGGCTAATGGCAATAGAGTTTTAATGGGAGTGTACTGGAGATTTTTTTTTCAACTTCTATACTAGAGCAAGCTACCTCTGCCCTTTCTGAGTGCTATTTTATTTTCTTCGTTCCTTGATCTTTACCTTCACGGTAAAAGGAAAAGAATGTTCGCTTCAATCCAATTTTCTTGGAAAAGGATAATAATTGCTTGTTGTGCTAGTGCGAGCTATAGCCCACTCAAACAGAAACGATTACTTGAGCAATGGCACGCTTTCCAAAGGTGGATCAGTGGAACAACCTTTTTTGTTTGATTTGTGTAGTTGAAAGCACACTTAGGGCAATTAGCGTCACTGTAAAGTCAACATTACCCCAGTACCGAAGGATTACGGGCATACTGCCATTGTAGCAATTTATAAAGTTCTCTTTGACAGGAAGTTCCATTACGTATGTCGTTGCTGACGGAGGGGGCAAGCAACTTCCCAGAATGGGCAACTTTTTTTGGAGTGAAACAAAAAAAAGATATTAAAATGAACATAAATAACAATAAAAGGAATGACGCTTGTTGACGATTGGACATATCCCTAATGGCCTTATTATTCCTGGCTTCTGGGTAGAGTCCCTTTATCCGAAGGAATAACATCAGCAAATTCATTAAATGACTTAAAGGCTTACGCTCTCATATTCTCCACCTACTAAAAACTCGCATTAGCTTAAACACCCAAGTTTGCCTACTACATTAAAGTTTACTGAACTTTGATCCCGCTCTGAAGTGGAAAATGACGCTGTGCGGAAAAACTGGAAGTATTGTGCGAGGTATACCACTTCATTTTACACTGCGAGAGAGAGCTCTCTTCCAAACAGTTTCTGAACTTTTTAGTCTCCACATTCCAAAATTACTTGGGTAGTTTATTAACTTATTTAAGTAGGGTTTAGCAGACGGAGAGTAATGCGTAAATGACATGTGCTACTATGCCTGCTCCATTCCGTCATTTTTTATGGGAAAGTTTCGTCCATTTCTCAACTTCCACCGGAGAGAGAGACATATTGTAACAGTAGCCAAGTGTCGAGTGCGTGGACGTATGAGGTTATCGCTCAGGAAATGGTAATGCAAGCTTTATTAGGTTCATTACTGCTATTAGCCGCTTATTGTATTGTATAGCTCATCATCATCGCCATCAGCAATATTAACGACATAATGGAAGTGACTGCCCAGGAATCAAAATGTAAGGAGAGCTGAAAGGAAAACAAAAACTGCTGATTTAATACTCTAATGAATGGAGTTCCCCGTAGTTTATCATCGACTTGTTCTAGTTCTCTATCTCTGTAATACAGCTTTATTAACTTCTCCAGAAGTAGTATTTACTAAAAGGTATTAGCTTTGGACTCGGGGTAAACTGATTATTATTTTTTTAGCTTTTATCACCCCTTTTTGTTCATGTGCATGCACATGTGTGGAAAGATAGTATTGATGTGTACGATGAGCTCTTCCAACTTCCAACTAAAAAAATGATTAGTGTCCCGAGAAAAATGATATGTATCAGTATCACAAAAGGGAGAGTGAATTGAATGGGCAAGATTAAAACAATTTATTCAATGGCTCAGCTCAACTTTCTTATTATTATTTCATGCTGCTGTACACACATACACAAGCACCTAGCTGTAAACAGGGAAAAAAAGTTTCCTACTTTTGTTTTGATGATGATACAAATTTGTTACTGAAGCTTACTACTGCTATCCCACACACGCAAAAAAAAAGTTTGTTTCGGTTATACTTGAAAGGAGCAACCGTTTTGTACTGAATTTTGTTCGCTAAGGTGTTCCAGCATAAAATTTTCTGAGAGAAGTTTACTCCTTTATTTTCGCCATCAATTCATTATACATGCGATCTCCTCCACCTCCATCTACGTGTAAAGGAGACATTACATTTTCATTGAATAACCGCTTTAGACTTTTTAGCTTTAAGCTCCAAGTCATCAAAGTAATGACTGGGAATGTATAGAAAAGCACTTGAAAAGTGGTAATGATACCTTATAATAATTTATATCGCTGTTCAGCTCACTATATACGAGCATAAGTCATCCTATCAGCATCAGCATTAACATCAAAATCAGCCTTTTCTTGTTTTCCGAAGGTGTAGTGTTTCTTTTGGAACAATTAGGAAGAAAATGGGCAAAGTAGGTAGGCATGTGTTTTCCACTTTGTGTCTTGCTTTTCCATTGTAGTTGTGAGGAAAATGGTGGGAGAAGTTTTCCGGAGAGTTTTTAGGAGACCGGAAAACGTAGCTTAATTTGTAAATTTTGTAATGAAACTACTTCTGTTTGGGAAATTCGATGCGAAGTTTCCAGGAATGAATTAGTTTGTGAGAGCGGAAGAGGAGATAAAGCCGAGAAGGGAAGGGCTGAAGGAGTGGGCTTATGTGCGTGTGTAGAGTGCAATGATAATCTGAGAATGTGGAAAGCTCTAATGATAAGTTTATCAGTGAAAGGGAGTGAAAACAGTAATATTGGAAATCAAAAGAGCCCGGCAATTTCTCATCCCACTTGACACCATCCATTATATTCCGTTGGCGGGAAATAAGCGTATTTAATGCACGTATTAGTTTAAGTTGACTAAAAATATAATAATGAACCGCTTTCCTAGATGAAAAGTGCTCTCTGGAGTTTTCTCTGCTGCTGCTCGAAATTGCTGGAAGGAAACACAGGCCAATTAGTTTTCTATTGTTTTTGTAGATAATCTGTTTTTGGCAGCCTTTTCAATTTCTTGTTGCTCCTTCGTCTGAATATTTTCTCGCTTTCTCTATGGCCAGCTACAGTTCCTAGTCTATGGAGTGGCTGCTGATGATGAAGAATGTTTTGGCACGCGGGAGCAGCACCGCTCACTAACTTCCATTTCTTTAGAGACCTTATTACAAGCGGAGAATGAATAAGCTTTAATTTGTTGTATGGAAAACAGAGCCGAACGGGTTCCAGCTTAGGGAAAAGTGTGTTCCCCTTTAAATTACTCTTTTATTACGTTATTATGAACTTAATAAACTGTACAAAACTATATTATCCGGGAAACTTCCCGCTTTCTTGAAATAGCAGTGTCACACTCTGTCTAATTCCATGGGAGAGCTGAATCGATATTACTCATGCACCAAACAGAAATAGCGACTCTGTTTTGCAGGCTCTACTTTGTAACTTTATTTCCACGAATTTCACCCGCTTCCAAACAAACAGTTCCAGCTAAGATGTCTGCTCTTGCTATTTGATTTCAAAACCAGAACTATCCGAAAACTTCTATATTCAAAAGGCAACCACTACTTTTCAGAAGGAAATCATAAAGCAGTAAAAAATATACGTTTTCCTATGCTACACAGCACACACTTTTCTCAGGGAAATTCCGGAGGAACTGCATTGCCCCTGGAAATCATGTTGCGGTAATAAAATCGGAATAATTATGAACCTTCCTCTTCCTTCCCATATTTGAAAACAAACATGATAAAAGGAATAGCATTTTTGGGTCTACATTTCTACATCCGTTCATATCTCCACAAAGAATGACAGCATGCCCATCCCTTCAGCCGGCTTGGGATTTTTCCTAAAAACTCCTAAAACAGATTTTATACGCATACCTATCTTCAGCTGAGAGAAGTCATCAGCTTCCTTTTGCTAGCTGTTATCAACTTAATATCCTTAATAGTGCTTAGGACGAGTACTTTAAATCGCTAAATGCTCTGTGGAAGCTGCAGCGAGAAATATTTTCATCATGCCGTTAGCCCTAAACCATATAGCCACAGCAAACTAAAAAAACTGGAGGCAATAATTGGGGAGAGGAGGCAAAGCAAAACGCAAATAAGAAAGAAATACTACAATTTCCCCTTTTTCCCATTCTCTCGCAACCTTATACAAATGCTATAGTATTACGTAAAGGAACAAAAAAGTGGTATAATAAAGTAGGAAGAAAAAAAAGTGGATGTACACTTCTTGTACCCTTTTTCCCATTTTAATTCTTCTCTGGAGAGTCGAGAATCGTAGCTTTAGCTTTTAGGAAAAAGAGAGAAAGTTTTTTATGTACTGTAGTGTGTGGAAGGAAAGCAGTTGCGGCTCCTTCATGAAAAACTGAAAACTCTGACAAGGCCACGCCACGCCACGAGCAGTACAAAAGATAGCCAAAAAAGAGAGGGAAAGGGGAGGCAATAATTACAAATAAATTAGGCTCTTGTGGCCTTATATAGCAGCCTAAAGTTGGATACAATGTACACAACAAGGGCGCTGAAAACGAAGAATCAAAACCGAACCCCAGCCAGTAATAGCTTTTTTTCCAACCTAAATAACCAACGATGAGGCCAACCAGTCAGCGATCCAGTCATGGAAGGAAAACTGCGAGCTCACTGAGCTGAGTTTGGAATTTTTATTTTAGCTCAGCTTCACCGTTTTATTTTGTTAGTTTACGGAAGAGCTGCTACACGCCTAGCACTATAATGTTTTTTTAGGGAGAAATCGTAAGTTTTCCTTTAAGTATACCTCATCAATTGATGCAGCAAGAGAATAGAGCGGGAGAATATATATATATATAAAAAAAACTTTACATCGAAGAAAGGACCAGCCACCATGAAATCTATCTTTGAAATATGAATGTGTTCCGGTTCTGGGTGCGATGCAACTCAACTCAAATGCAGTAACTCTTTGATATGAACTCTGCGGAATTTTCCAGCATCCATCTAGGGGCTTCTCTACTGAAAAATTTATAGAGTTGCATCACATTTGTAAATGGGAAATAGAGCAAATTGTTATTCCATTCTGTTGCAGTGCATCTCCTGTTCTCCGCATATTTACCTACTCTTAAAAAAATTATACGATTGCAGTGAAAAATGCACAAGCATTACAAAATACTTTGCAGACAATCGCAGTATCGCACGGTCAGGTAAGACTTCCTAATAACCAGTCGCACTCTTGAGTAACTTTAACTCCGTTATATTTTATATTTAAATTGTACATAATCAAGTAATGCAAAGATGAGCTCCGCGTTTTTCTGGCCTTTGTGTATGCCCAAGTAATTGTAAAGTGTAGTTGAATGTGTCGAGCTCACGTTTAGCTGACACTTCCCAGGTGTGATCTTGTCCCGAGTGAGCTACATTTCTGGGACATTGTTTTGCTCCTAAGTCAAAAATGAATGATGACGATGAGTGACTGGTGACTTGCCTGTCATCCTAAAATCTAGGCGCTCCCAACCTGGAAATCCTTCGTTTGGCAGAGAGCTCTCATCATTACGCTCATCCCACTGGTAATTACCAACAACTGTTTTAAATCTGATACCATCTTCATTTTTTTTCATTTTGCTCCTTAGCAAAAATATAAAATAAAGAGAGCTGGGTGGATGAAAGATTTTGTTGCAGCATCACATTAGTTTAAACCAAAATGAACCTTCCTTCCGTGCAAAGATTTTTTCGCAACAAGAATCTGAAGAATGCCTTTCCGCCCAGCTTTACGTTTTTTTGGACAAAGCTCAAGTGGATGAAAGACAAGCTTGGAAATGAGTTGAAGCGGAAAATGTCTAGAAAACTAGAGAAAAAATTAATGTTGTGTTACAACAGACAGATTACAGCAATACGTATCAAAGCTCCTTGTTATCTTTATAAATAACTGCTTTCCAAAAAAAAAAACAAATTATATGAATGCGGAACACACACTATGCGAAAAAAATTATAGTTATTCAACCAGTGTACAATTTACTTTTATGTTAACACTCACATTAATCCAACATCCAACCCCATCATAATTAAAATTTCTCAGTTTCCGTGCAAAAAAAGAGTACATAATCCCAAGCATATTTTTTTTCTTGTATCCTGGCCGGATCTCCTTTCATGAGAAGTATGCTATTGCTCAAACTTCTTGTTTTTTGTGTTTCCGAACATTTTAAGATTTTTTTTCCTCCTCCCGCGAAAAACAAGCTGTGTCGAGGGAGACGGGAAGGAAAACGAGACTTTGGGGTCTGTCAATGTCTGTTTGGAATGAGAAGCGTGTGGAGAAGAACGTGAAAGTGAAGCATCCATCCAGAGAGCTATATAAGTAAACTAGCAACATATAAAAAGCAATGAAGAAGCTTTGAAAAAAACAAGCACAACACGGCCATTCCATAAGGGCTTAGCGAAGGTTAAGCCATTACTTGAACGGAGCCTATTCACTTGCAGACCTTCTATCAAAACCAGGAACCAACAAAAACTTCTGTTTCCCTTCGTATTTACTGCAAAAAAAAGTGGACAAGTAGCTTAAGACAGGAGGAAAAGACTACACTCTTGTGATTCCACACACCACCGCGTTTCCTTTCATTATTGCGGAGACAAGAGTATAAAATAGGAATATCATTTTCGTAGACAATTTACCGTTAGAAATGTGGAAAAACCACTAACCATGAAAGTAAAGCTACTACTTCTTCACTTCCACTAATATCATCAGCATCACACGTTCCCATTACAAAAAAACAGTTCTCTCCCTGGCGCGCTCCCACTCTCAACATAAAAATTGTTTCCGAGAGAGTGTTCCAAACCTTTCATAACAGTAACAGTTACTGATATAGCAGAGCTTTTCCTTGTATCGACTTTATCATCCTCTCTGATCAACATCACTCTTTTAAGGGGAAATGATAAGGATGATGATACACATCGCGTTGGCTCTACTTCGTGGTGGAGGAGGTGGGATGTGGGATTGATGCGGCATGCAAGAGCAGAAAAAGGTTTNATGATAAGGATGATGATACACATCGCGTTGGCTCTACTTCGTGGTGGAGGAGGTGGGATGTGGGATTGATGCGGCATGCAAGAGCAGAAAAAGGTTTCCTCCTTTTAATAGTGAGCGGTAACGATCTGTAATGAATGATGAAATTTAATGACACCCGCTATCCCTCCCTTTTCCCTTCCAATTCCAACACGTTCCTTATTGATGATAAGTGCGTGCGAGTCTGGTTATGTGCTGTGTTGCGAGAGAGAGTACGTTATGTCATGTCATTATGATCGTGCTAAAGGGGGACTATATAGCTACAACGGTGCAACACTCTCTGGCTCTGATTCGGACCACCACCACCACCTTATAGAGAAACTTACAATGAATGGGCTCTGTTTTGTCTTAAGTTTCAGAGTTACAATGTAAGCTCAACTTGAAACATTTCAGTTTCTGGGAGGCGGATATTCCTCCACGAAAAATAAGACGTAAAAAAAGTCTTTCCCACTTACCGTTTTCCTTATGTTCTATTTACTTCAACTTTTCATTCAATGTCAGCACACTGCACACACAGTCATCAGCATTAGCGCAACCAACCACCATCCGGAGTTGGTTGATGTGATGAGTGAATAGTGAACTTGCCAAAAGACACATTTTCCTAATGGATACGGATACTTCACTTTCTAGTGGATAATCTGCTTCTTTCGCAGTTTCCTCTAATAATAGCTGTAAGAATTAATGAAGACGATTTGCTAAGCGGGTGTCACGTCATTTTTCTCTTTGCTACCTAAATGAAAAGATGAGAAGCTAGCTTCCGCTTGGACCAATTGATAAAAACTCGTGATAGAAAATGAAAAGCATTACTTTCGTCCCGTCCCCGTGTTCTTGTAATTTTTTCTGGTCAACATTCAGCTTTTAGTGGGTGCCCTAACATATCCTGCTACATGAACCTCGCATCCGCCTCTATTTACTTGGATTTGTTCACCGAATAAAGCTTCATTTTCCGGTTCATTGCAAAAGTTAAATGAACGGAAGGGAGCGCGGTTATGCAACACAATTGCATATTACCGTTCTTGATCAGTGATCAGTAAACTGCAGAGGGAAATCGATTTTCTTCTTGATCCTTCCGCTTTTCCCCTTGGATTCAATTTGCTTTCAATTTCACTTTTTCCATCCAGCCTTTTTCCCCTTTTTCCTTACACTTTTTTTTCCGATATCCGCTCCTGATTAGAGATTAAGTGTAATATTTCCATGCAGTCCACACAACAATGTACTCAGTCCATATCCGTATCTATCCCACACATTTCTAAGCGTCTTTTGCTCTTTTGTGCTCAAAATCGATTCTACACACAACCTAACTTTTTTTTCTCTATTCAGAGAGGGAGAAGCGCACGAGTAAAAAAAATTCCGTGATGTGATGTGAACCGTTTTCCTATTTTTTTTCTTCTTCTTTATCATCTAAAAATCTACAACCGAGCAGGGTGTACAATCAGTTACAGCAGCCACCCTTCTCGCTCGCACGCTTCTCTCATTCAATACCATCTCAGATACATTCCTTTCCTCCTTCCAAACACATTTCATGCTTTTACGCAAGTTCCGTCTATTTTCGAGTGGCTCTTCATTTGAAAAAAAGTTAGCTGTATATATTTTTCCAAGCTAGTTCATTAAAATAGTTCAAGCACCAGGAGAAATTGTGTTCATATACAAGAACACTCCTCTCGCCTCAATAAACACATTCTACCTCTGCACTGAGTCGTGCTGCAGCAGCCAAACGCACTTTCTCTTCTTCCTTTTTCCTCTATTTATTTGCTCACTTTTTTTTCATCCTCCAATACAATTACATACAATGCACAATATTTTTTTTCCATTCTACAAAAAAAAGTTTCCCTTTTTAGTAGAAAATGATTATGTTGTGGATGTGATATGCTGCTGCACTTCAAGTCAAACAGAAAAAAAATAAAGTTTGAGAACTACTTACAAAAAAAGTAAAAATACGACAGGGAAAAGTACTCGCACACTACTCCTAGGTAATCTTGTAACCATTTCACCGTATAAAATACACGCGGAAAACATGCGAGCGAAAATCCTGGAGGAGGGAGACACAGTTAAAGTGGAGCAGAAAAGAAGTACGGCGTGGGTTGTAAGAAGGAAACTTTGTTCATACAATAATTTCCTGTATAGACTACATATAATGTAAAACATTAACTTATATTTTTGGGCCATTACAATAGCAGAAACGTGTAGATCTGAATCTTCTTAACGAATTCGGATCTCCGGGATGGGAGCTGCGATGAGTGGACGAACACGCAAAGGCTTAAGAAGAAAAGTGTAGGACGGCAAAAAGTCTCGCTAACGGTAGCGACTTCCCCCCGAAAATATAAAAAAAAGTTCTCCGTCACTCCTCTTTCTTTTTTTCTCTCCAGTCATCACAGCGGATTAAGGAAAGTTGGCAATAATAACGAAACAGTGTATGAAAAGGAGTTTCCTAACAATAATATCTGAAAGAGGAGGAATATCGGGAATGAGAAAACGAGCGAAAGTATAAACGGCGCGGAGGGAAAGAGAGAAAAATTAGTGAGAGGGAGAGATACGGGAAGGAAGTAATGCACTTGGGGGAAAGTGGTTATATATATCGACACTTTTTTTTCATTCTTCCCTTCGCCAGCCAGAAAGCTTCTCGAGTCTACATTCTACACTTTCCCCTTTTCTCTCCCGTGTGCTTATTATTCTTTCATGTTGCCATTTTGGAGCTCTTGTGCCCTTCACTAATTTGAACATGAACATGGTTGTACTACACACATTTCGTCGTTTCTCCTCTCGTGGCATGGCTAATGACACAGTGCAGGGATGTGTGAGGAGGAAAAGCTCAAAAATAGAAATGTTCGCTGAAGTAAAGTGCGCCTGTAGGAATAGACGTGCATTTGTGCGTGAGAACGAGGGGGAAAAGTCGTTGTCAAATAATTATTTTTTTTCTTTGCTTTTTTGTTTCCATTTTACTCCCAAGTTTATATAGAGGTTGGCCCCTGATGCATTATTTTCCTGGATTTGTTACGATAAAAACTTGGAGAAGGAGTGCAGTGCGGCTTAGCTTGCGGCTGAATAAAAAAAATCGAAATAGGTACATAAATTGTTTAGGCGGAACATTATCATTAGGAAGCTTTTCTCGTTTGGGTTTTAGAGATTCCAAACTTTCATTTTTATTTCATTAGAAAAATAAAAGACGGGAGTAGTGGGATATGCGTTTAATTGGATTGATTTTTCTCTTCTTTCGAAATAAAATATTTCAGCTTTTCCTCCCAACCGCGCTTTTCCTCTTCCGCGGACGGGAACAACAAAATTTTTCACTTTTAATCCAGAAAATCCTTAGACCGAATTTTTTATGTGAGCTCCCCTCCTCCCAATTATAATTTTCTTCCAGATTCCCCTTTTCAATTCTGGCAGCTGTAAGTCTATCCCAATCCGCACGAGTAAACTTCAGGTATTGAAATTCGTTTATTTGTAGCCATAAATTTCCCTAAATTACTAAAAAAATAATGTTGAAGGTAAAAGTCAAAAGGCTGATCGTCATCATCGCTCATACCAAAAAAAAACTTTTTTTTCTTCATCATCCCTACCAATAAATTCAAACATTTATTTTATTGACGGTAATACAAATTGAGATCATGACACGAACCTTTCAAAGCAAAAGGGAAAGTCAGAGGATGAATGCTTAAGCTGAAGGAAAGTGAACCGTTTTTTTCACTTATCCATTTTCTCTCTCTCTGGCTCACTCATTCACTCAGTTTCTGAAGAGAGAACACTTGTACGATCCTTTTTTTTCTCTCTATCCCGTTGTTGTTTGCTGGCAGTGATATATATAAAAGTTTATGCGTGCCTGAACTCATCTTCTTTCTACTCCAGTTGAAAAACTTCCTTCGCGATATTCAATAGCACTCGTTATTCAATTCTAGATCGATAGCTCCCCATCAATCTTCCCTTCTTTTTGCTTGCAAGCTTTACAATGTACAAGAAGGAAAAAAGTACTCTGCGAAAAAAAAACTTTCTTTTTTACTGCCGATGTCGATAGGTATGCGGCTAAGAATGAAAAAGCATCCGTTCTCTATCATCACGTCACCCAGTGCCATCATCATCACCGTAATCGTAAAAAGTGTGTGCGCCGTCTTTTTTTCTCCCTCTTTTACCTTCTCACTTCACCAAAAATCTAGAAAAATGGGGATAAGCAGAAGAGCAAGTGGATTTTTTTGGTGTTCGCCTCTTTGCAAACTTTTTCTCTGCTGTCTCCATTTTCCAAGCCAGCCATAGCCATTGTGAAAAAAATGTAATCAACTCTGAGGTCACCACACACATACTCCATAATCTTTTTTTTCTGCATGGTTTTATCGTATCTTCTCCCGTCATTCGAGCGCCATTTTTTAAGAACACATCTAAAGCTTTGGTGTAT
>JAHZND010001584.1:0-10853 GCA_027744115.1 Acrocyrtus sp. NNG-2020 | reverse complement strand
TCCTTTTTCCACTTTCTCCCTCCCAGGCACACTTTTGAAAACTACAATCAAAGTAAATATCCCATTTGAAAGTATGTAACTATCCCATATCAGTTGAGTATTTTTTTTTCTGGAGAAAGGGTTCCTCATCGCATCACTTCACTCACATCACCCATTCTCTGCGTTATTGACTTTTTGTGTGAAAAAAAACTTTTTTTTTCAGTGTTTCCCCACGAGGCTCACTGGCGGATGGATTTGCTAGATATAAAAAAAATTTACTCGGTCAATTGGCGGCTCCATGCAGTATTTTCTCTGTAGTGTCAATCACCGGCCAATGTTTACTTTCCCCTATCATCATCTCATCTCATCCCACTCCGTGGAACAGAAATCGTTTGCCAGCCGGTTGCTTCCGCCTTCCCACTTGAAACTTATTACTGCCTGGCAAAACAATCTACGATAAAAAAAATATTCGGAAGAAACTCAAACTCAAGCCCTCCATCCTCCATTGTCTCCTGTTTTCCTATCATCAACGAAATAATGGAATCGAAAGTTAAGCATTTCATCATGCAAGGATGACTAGATGAAACGAAAAAAAATGAAAAGATGATCTCCTCTGAATATGAAATGAAGGAGGAGGATCGTGAGGATGGATCACCGTGAGTGGAGCGAAAATGTATTGTACCAATCATGATCACATCATTATTCATCCATCAACAATTCCATTCCAATATCTGGAAAGATTTTTTTTTCACTCTGCCTCCTTCCCAACTCCCGTTATTTTTGGGCTTGCTCGGCTGCCTTTAAACAATTCCAGAATATAATGATGTGGCACATATAAAAGCATGTACTTTAATAAATGAAGAATGCATTATACTCACAATGGGCAAATGTACGTTATGATAGATTCTGCCTCCTTCCCAACTCCCATTATTCTTGGGCTTGCTCGGCTGCCTTTAAACAATTCCAGAATATAATGATGTGGCACATATAAAAGCATGTACTTTAATAAATGAAGAATGCATTATACTCACAATGGGCAAAGGTACGTTATGATAGATAGAGCGATCTAGGAGTTAGTCAGAATTTTCCTTTAAAAAAAGGGAATGCCTTGTTTGGTACTATCGAACTGTGAGCGTTTTTTTCTCCACTCTTACACAACTCACCACTCACCCTCCTCAATTCCTCCATAGTAGTCGTGTCAATATCATATATATGAGTTGGGCAGTAGCACCACTCTAGTTCGTGAGTGAATGCATCTTTCCTAAGTATTTTTCTCTGAACCTTCTTGATCATCATCATACCTTATCAGTGATGGGATCATCAGAATCATCAATTCCTTCCCTGGATTTATTATTATTCTTTGAGCGCACACCGGAAAACGAACCTATTCTAATGAAAAGCTTTTTCAGAGAAAGTACACAGAGAGCGAGGAGCGAAGGGGAAAATGGCACGATGAATAGTGATGCGGATGCATATGATCCGCTCCTGGGAGAAACTTGGCTCATCCATATCTATACGCTATACAAAAAATGTACATAACTCATAATGAAGGTATTCCTTTCATCAAGTTGACTCCCTGTCCTCTCCACTCTCGAATGTATCCTTCATGCAAGTATTTCGTTGCTTTTTTATCAGAGAAAAAAAAGATAAAAGGGCCAGGCAGGACAACGGAAAAATGTTAACTTTTCCACTTTTGTAACTTGGAAAATCCGACAGGAATATGTGCTCCTGGTATCCTGTATAGGTATGCTGGGTTGCTTTAGTTGCTTTTGTAGTGTTTAGTTTTTTTTTGAAAAGGCACAGAAGTGGATACTACCCTTCATAAAGGAGAGGGGAGAGAATGACTGGAATAAAGAGTGAAGTGGGTGCATAGATAGCGAGAAGGTGATCAGTTTCTGGGGAAAATGCTGGGGCTATGGTAGCTCCACTTTGTTCATTTCTGATGAAATGCGCTAGGTATAGATACCGTACCTAGTACCTATATCTGATCCTGATCTCACCATATGTGGACAAAAATATTGCAAGAATAAATAATGCGGTTTACGCAAGATGACGAAACAGCACTAGAGCAGAGAGGAGAACATGACTTCAGATATAAATATATTTTTTCTGTGTACTTCATATGAAAATGCCTCCATGATAACTAAGGAGAGGCATCAAGGGTCTCTGACTTTCTATTTGAATAGGAGGAAAAAAGAAGAAAAGCAAGTATTTGAGGGTTCACCCGGCCGAAGAAATAAATGATTGTGACAGAATAAAATCAAATCAAATAGGACGAGGTAAACGTGAGTTAACTTGGGAAATCGGAGTGGCGTAGTGTATATAGGTACTCTGCACTAATAAAAATGTGTGGGTTCACTGTACAAATAATAAGAGGAGAAAAACACAATCGATCACTGTTATAGCTTTTATGTAGGTATTGATATTGGTATACTAATATTCATGCAGTGTGCAATGTTGGTAATATGTAAGGAGGAGATTGAAAAGCGCTGGAGTTAGAGATGGAGGAAAGGAGATGAGATCTCTTTAGTGAATCCTTTTCGGTGTAAAATGAATGGCTGATTCAGGCTCGATTGACTTTCAGGGAAAAGAGGAAAGTGATAAAGAGGGTGAGGGAGGGTTGTAGGATAGGAGCTACATGTGGAAGTGGAATATGACTTTTCATTCAGAATGACTCGGATATTAGACGGGACGTGATCTGATAGCATCGTTATAAATGGAGTGAATGAAATGAAGAATTATTTGTTGCTATTCCGGGTAGCAGTCCCTTTTAGTAATGTAAACTTACTCAGCCCAGCATCACAAGAGATATTTTTTGCAGACGTTTTTTGGCTTCACTGAATGAATTTGATGGTAACAGATTGACGGAAAGAAGTAGCAACTAAATTTATTAGATTATGAGTAAGTTGGAGGTAACACAAGAGGAAAAAAAGTTCTTCTCTCAACAGTAAAATGGAAAAGTTTGCTGGAGAGGATAAGTGTAATGGAAAACGTAATAAATGGGACGACAATGATTATATACTAAAGATAATCTTATTTCAGTCACTTCCTCTGTCTATGGGAATTTCGCAACCGTTAGTTTTCACTAATAACGTGACTAACATTTATATAGCACTTTGGCACCTTTCATATATCATTGTTTTTAGTGTGATGGTATTGATCCATCTTCCATCTCGGGAAATAACACTGAAGAGCTTTTGCCTAATGGATGCTGCTCATCGGCAGCAGTGGAAATCAACTTTTGTTTCCGTGAAAGCTCATATCGGCCAAGTCCTAACCTCGTCTGTCGCGCGACAAAGCACTGGCTGATTGTAGAAGGCAGATTGGACTGAAGTGTGGTGTAATCAAATGGATAATTTATACTCAAACAGAAGACTCGATGAATGTAACAGTGATGATGACCTCCCATAGTCCCATGTACACAGTACTCCGCTGAAAATACCCGAATTTATGACAGAAATTCCTTCTGGTCCTCCGGGCGGGAGTGTGTGTAATTCGTAATCTCTATTAGAGCAGAATGGAAAATCCTTTAAGCTGCATAAAAGAATATCTATTAGTGTGTGTATACGGCTCGAAATCAAATCATTCGTCATAATCGATATTTGCGCGTTCTAAAGAGGGGAGTCCACTCCACTTCCATTCCACCTCCTACAAAACTACTACCACTATGATCACAATAATGGATAAGCTGATCGACAGACAGCTTCTTCAGCAACACAACAAACAACAGCAACTCAAGCCCATTATTGGATGCGTTTACTCAACCGAACTAAATTCAAAAGCCACAGGGCACAGTAACGGCAAAAAAGCTTATTGCTCTGCCTGTTTGGCTGTAAGGAAACTCTCGTTTCTTCCATCAACGATGGCATCTGTAGCGGTGTTGTAGTGGAAGTAAAAGATTGATACATACGAGGATTTTCACTAAGCTCAGCAATAAATTCCCATATTACCCGGAGTGGAAGTGGGATTTACTTTCTGTGTTAGTTTGTCTAATGTAAATTACGAAATCGAAATCACCGAGATTGCGAGTTGAAAAAAGGACGGAGCTGTGTTATTTTTTGTATTCTATTCATGCGCGGTTACGCTTATGTAAGTTGCGTATTTTTTATTCTTTACATTTTACATGCTCCTTCCATTTCCATTGACAAAATAGAAAGATTACTGTAAATTTATTATTGCCGAGAAAATAATAAGAGCTTTTTCAGAGGCCTTTTGCCTTGTCTGGAGAAAAAGCTAGTTTCCAAATTGCAAGGATATTAGCAACAGGGTACGTGGAAAGATCACATCTGCCATATGCCATGCATTTTTGCTGCTGTTGAAAGTGAACTACTGCCCCGCAGGCTGTACTACTTAAATTCGTCGATGGGGGTCGGTACTCAAATGCTAAAAAAGAAACTCCACTTGAAAGCAGAAAAATCTTCTCGTGGAAGTGAAATTAGCTACGAAACTACCTATATGTAGGAAATCTTAGATTTTTCAATATAATGAAATGGAATAACATGGACTACGACAGCAGTTGTAGATGAGTGTATGCTACCACTACCCACAGCTCAATCGCTGAATTGATATGTGACTTTGGGACGTTTTCCGAGGATAATGATAAATGTCCATGTTCCGCTGCTGAAGCTTGTAGTATTGCTAGTTCTGAATTTCATTTCGACCCGGTGGGTTCACGCCGCAAACGGCAAACGCATATCTGCTCTGGATCCAACTGGAAGGCAAGATGCCAAGAAAATTGGAACAATATTACATTATTATGTAGAGATGACAAGTGTCATGCGACAAATGTCAGCGGTATGATTATGATTTTGGCAAAATGCTGGATTAAAGCTAAAAAGATAAATTGGAAAATGTGAAATGTTGGCCTAACTTGGAGAAAGTAGATAACACACGAGAGCAGGTGAATGAACTTGCCTGGTTTAAGTTAAATGGGGCATTGTGAGATTGAGATAAATCAAAGCTGTAAAGCGAAGAGGAAGGAAAACAGAAAACAGTACTGAATTGACCCGTTGAGTGAAATGGCCGCATTTCACATACTATGACCGGAATGTGACATAAATTCATGTATTTACATACCTTTAAAATCATTTGATAGTTGAAGTGAAGTGGAAACCCGGAATTAGCAAGCAAGTCACGGTTTAGTCAGTACAGTTTGCGGACTCAAACGAGTACCGATTCCGAAGAAACTGCCAAATCACTTACATACATGTAAAAACAAAGGATAACGAAATCGCCGCATATTGTACCAGCCGAGAAACATTAAAGTTATTTTTTTGTATTGGATGCTTCTGCACCTTATGACGTTATGGCTATGACACTTCAGGTTTTTAGGCTTGCACTGTACAGATCAAACACAATTTGACACGACAGCTGTATGTAAAATGTAAAACTTTTCAATAGCCATACAAAAGTTTATGATGTGCCGTCATGTGCAAAAATCTTCTTCGACTTCTTCGATTCTATTTGCAAATTTTACACACTCAAGGTAAATATTAGCCTATGAAAGTAGACCTACACAAAATATGAGAACGTCGGCTTGTTTTTGTACCTTTTTTTGTATTGGATGCTTCTGCACCTTATGACGTTATGGCTATGACACTTCAGGTTTTTAGGCTTGCACTGTACAGATCAAACACAATTTGACACGACAGCTGTGTGTAAAATGTAAAACTTTCCAAAAGTTTATGATGTGCCGTCATGTGCAAAAATCTTCGACTTATTCGATTCTCTTTGCAAATTTTACACACTCAAGGTAAATATTAGCCTATGAAAGTAGACCTACACAAAATATGAGAACGTCGGCTTGTTTATGTACCTCAGTTTTATGGATGTATTTAACTCGGTATTCTGTAATCATTGCTTTTCGGTACCGTCAAATAATATAAACGAAGTAGGAATTTATTTCCTCGAATAAAAGGTCACCACTACCAGGAAAATGGTATTAAGCCTGTCATATTTAGCAATCTTAAAGACTACAGTAATGCCACAGACAAAGGTAATATTTAAATGAAGGGAGTGTTTTAAGCCGTGCTTCGAATAAATAAAGAATCATTCAAGCAGGAATAACTTCTTCCATTCGCAAAGGTATGATACTGGCACTGGAGTCTTTTGTTATTGAAATCACCTCATTGTCAGTGCGCTCTCATCGTCTTCGCGAGGATATTAAATGTATTTTTGCACCTTTTCTCCTACCTTTGAATGGTGTAAATGTGAATTACTATTGGAATTACTTTAAGCTTCTGCAGAAAATAAAACCACGAAGCTCAAGATGAGTCAGAAGAATGACGCTTAAAAGCTAAAATGAGTAAATATTAGTTTACCAGCAATGCAAATAAAACTTACATATCTTTGAAAATTTCCCTGGCCATAGCCATAGGTATTTCTACCTTTCATTTACGTGGTATTACTTACTTATACTATTCCAGGTAATGCTAAGAACGAGTCCAAGTTGTTTATGTGTTTTGCGCTCAATTCGATCGATGTCAACTTAGAAAAATTCCTGTCGGTACTCCTCGTTTTACTTCAGCACCCATCTATCTCCTCATGATTATGTTTGCATTTCACTTCATATTTCAAAAAGCTGGACTTGGACCACCGTTAAAAGCGTAGACGTAAAATGAGAAATGTGGGCATGTAAGTATTTATTATACATTAAAATATCTTGAAATACTATGCATGTATGTATCTAGGTACATGTTAAATGTTTGCGATAAGCAGCTGAAATACTTCTTGCTGGAAAACACTTCAGTTCTCAATATCAATTTTCCAGTGAAATTCGTCATCTTATCTTACGAGTGGAACTCATTTTGAATGTATTATTCTTTTAGCACTCTTCTCGTTTCATGTTTAAAGAAGTGATTTACAGCGACAGGATATAGATGAGTATTTAAGATATTTTCCATATTCTATGAGGACACATTCGCGTTGCGAAACTCCACTTCACCGGAAAGCTCCTCATCTCTATTATCTTCAGTAGCAAATGCTGAAAAGTTGAACTCTTCTTGGTTCTCTTCGTCTACCGTTCAAACTCAAACCAATACGTACAGCAACGGAGATTTATTTTTTGAGCTGGAAAAAAAGTCTTGAAATCTGGTCACACGAGAACAAAGCAGAGTATTGAAGAAGATTCTCAAGATGAAATCCATTGTAATATTTCTTGGACTTGTTCAACTTGTCTTTGGACAAAGACTTTTCCCATTCCCAGGATTCACAGCGAATCCAGGAGCGTGTTCTTTCAATGGACCACAAGACGGGCCAACTCTCCGTGGAGAGAATTTTATCGAGAACTTTGGGACAAATAGCTGCCTCCGTCTCAGGAAATATGCTGAGAATAGGAATCCTATCGTCTTGCAACAGTGTACTTGGCAGTAAGTTGATTTATTACTAATGCCCTCTCCATAATTAAATCATATATTTTATTTTACTTCCTTCTTGTCTTTTTTTCTCATACTTCGTTTCCGATCTAAAGGAAACTGTCGTTTTTTCTACATTAATCCGAAAGGAATCAGAATCATCCCTTCCTTATTAACTTTTTTTAAAGAAAGGGAGTCACACGAAGTGAAGTGCCATTCGAGGATGTTTCAATAAAGACTGAAATTATAGTTTGCTTTCCTTAGCTGTCCAGTAGAAACTTGAGGTCAAAATGCTTCTGAAATTCTTTCATTACTATTGTGTCTTTCTCTAAAATTCGTAGGCGCTACCCCACTTCAGAGCAGCTATTCTTTTTTCGCAATGGAAATGGAGGAACACTATTGATTCCTACAAGGGGGCCCACGTTAAATTCTTGTGTTGCCCCAACGTTCGGCCAGCAATTGAGTGCTGTGGAATGTCGGCCCAAGAATTCTGACCAAACTTGGAGATTCACTAGGGTTCGTCCAAATCTCTACCAAATTCAGCAAATTTCCACTGGAAGTTGTCTCAGGGCATCTTCCCGATCTGACGGAGCTAATGTCAACCTTGTTAGGTGTAGCATTCTGGATACAATGCAGTTATGGCGAATCTGCACAGTTAAATAGTTTGCAATTTAATTTTTAAGTATTCCACTACCAGATTTCTGTTTTTGAGCAAACTTAAACCTTTGAAATAAAACATCGTTATTCTAAAAAAAAGTTGTTTTCCAAAAACTCAAACGCGTCTACTATTTATTGTATTAGAGAAATTAGACAAACACAGTTACCGCATAAACCTCACCGACGTACAAAATTCCATTTATAAACCGAAAGTATAATAATTTAGTCTTTGACACTTTATCAGCTCTTTGACAAAAACAGCTAGAAGGGCTATGGCTGTTTTTGTCAATGACATTTCTTCACTTATCTCATACACCTAGGTACTTACAATAAATTAAAAACATTGTCATTTCTACCACATACATGATATATTATTAAATTATATTATGTCAAAAAAACCCGCAAAGGTGGCAATGGCATACACAGAGTAAAAACTTCTAATGGTTCCAGATTATTTATTCTTTCCAGTTACAATGGTGCTTTATATATATAAATTTTATAAATAGGAAATGGAAATACAAAGATGTACAACTAAAATGAAAAATGCTGTATTAAATGTACATGCATGAATTACACGGTAAACAATATATCGTACCACACAATTTTGAACACAAAAAATGAGAATAGAATATACACTTTTCTTACTTTTCACTTTTGAAATTACAGAAAAAAATTAAGCACTTGTAGTCGTAATTTTAAATTTCGAGATAATATCACTATCAGTGTCATCAATATCATGATTCTCAATCTAGCTCAACGGCACAGGTCTTACTCTTATTACATCACAGATTGATAGAATGCAAATGCTAAATTTATGTACCTACCTGTGCAATGGTAATAATTTACTAATTTACATTGTACTGTTTTAAGAGGAGTTGGGAGTTGTCTCTCGCCTCCGCCTGTTTAAAAGATGTAAATATATTTTCTACATTTCTTTGATCCACATAAACAGAGCGTATGCTTTCCTTTATTTGAAGAAACACTCTCGGTACTGTCACTGTCTGTCGGATCGTGATCTTCTCTTTTCGTACTTAAAAATTCGGAATTTAGTTTCCTGTTATAGTCAAACGCTAGTTCTTCATTCTGTAATGTAAAAAGATTGTAATACGATGATAATGATTGATTTGCAGGGATACAAAACGGTACGGTATACTAATTATGCTATAATATTAATTAATACATACTCTTGGTATATCTCGCAGCCCCTAAAACAATGTGTGAAAAACAGTTAAATTGTAGTAGTGAGTGGATATTATATAAACCATTCAATTCAACTGATTCAACCCATAGGTGACAAAACAGCAGACTAACAAACTGGTTTAAACTACTTTATTGCACTTACTTTTAGTGTTTTCACTCCCCAGCCACGACCATTATCAGTTCGGAATATACATAATTTGTGGTCCGTTTTGCCATCTTGTACTACCCTGTTTGGACAATCTGGTCCACACGTGCATTTCTTATTACATTCGTATATGGGACTGCCCATTTCCAAGTTTATCCTGAAAGACAATAGCAAAAAACAATTACTAACATTAAATGCAAAATCTTTGAAAGGAAAGCAAGAGTCTAGTCTAATCACTACTATATGTATTGTGTAATAGTTTTCTTTTAAAGAAAAACAAAAAATAAGAAAATTGACACCAATATACAATATACTAATATAATGTCTGTCGTAATAGAAGTATGGAAAATGTCGGAAGAACTTACTTGCGATATTTGGTATACGCAAACTTATACCCCATAGAAAAGGCGCAACAAATCGACTTTTGATCATAGCAGCTGCCATTTGTATGGTCGCACTCACATCCTACCGGGGGATCCGTGGGTATGATTACTCCCATTCCGGGTACGTAATCGTTAACAAATTGAAAATTTGTTTTTGGACCGCACATGTCCACATTGTTTTCGACTGTTATGAAAGGTTTTGATCCAGTCGTAATATTAATACGTCGCTCCCAATCCTGTAAAAATATAATATTGTTATAATCAAACTATAATAAACTACTACAGGCGCTAACTGTCTATATTTTACAAACGCGCAAAAAATTGACATTCACGCGAAATTCAATAATACAAATACCTACTCCTAGATAAAACAACCTCATTAATGTATACTATTGTATAGTACGGAGTAGTCAGTTTTTCATTCTTACTTTTAAATCCTTTCTAAGTTCAGCGTCTTTCCTTTCAACTTCTATTAGAATTAGCTCGTTAAGCAAATCTTGCTGTGCTCGTCTGGTTAACTTTCCATCTATTCCATCCTCAAGAAATGAATCTACTTTGCTACGTGGCCACCGAGGTTTGAGATTGAGACTACTGTTTTTTGTTGATTTCCATTCTTGAAATACATTCTGCAAGTAGTAAAATCAAAATTACAATATCAAGTTATAAGTTAACTATATTGAATATTGATATACCTAATAAATTCAATTTAGTCGTTATTAACTATGAATTAATTAATTCGCACCAAAATATCCTTTTCGGATAATTGACAGCCCGTCTTATCCAAAAATTCCTGTCTCCGCTCCTCTAATGAGCGAGGGTCAGGGGGCACTGCAGGCAGCGGCGGCCCTTTTCGTCTCTGTTTCCCGTTAGGTAGTACTACATATTCACTCTCATTCTTCACTTTTTGGTATTGTTTTCGTCGTTTGAAATAAAACCTTAACATTTCGTTGGTGCAGTTTAAAAGATTATGTGGAGGCTCCCATGTGTTAAACTCATCTGCCCAATCCTTCCACTTTACGTAGTAAAGTTCTCTAAAATCTTCCCTTACATAATCTCGTATTTCTTCAATTTCCCACTCATCCTCCGGAACAGGACTCTCAGATCCATCTCGGGAAGTAGACATTCGAGTCTGATCTG